>PVJL010002943.1:0-76450 GCA_004026885.1 Lyroderma lyra
AATATGACCCTGAAAAAAAGTACCAAAGCACACAATGAAAGTCAACCAATTCTCCACAACAAAAGTTCCATCATCATTTTTGCTAATAATGTTGCCAAGACCTTTTTTGATATCAGAGGGATTGTTCATTATGAATTTGTACCAACTGGACAGTCAGCCAAGTTTACTATTTGGAAGTGCTAAAAGGGCTGCATGAAAAAGTTAGATGAAAATGACCTGAAATTTTCACCAACAACTCATGGCTCTTGCAGCACAACAATGCACCAGCTCACACAGCACTGTCTATGAGGGAGTTATTAGCCAGTAAACAAATAACTGTGTTGTAACACCCTCCCTACTCACCTGATCTGGCCCCCAATGACTTTTTTCTTTACCCAAAGATGAAATATTGAAAGGAAGATATTTTGATGACATTCAGGACATCAAGTGTTAGACAATGGAAGCTCTGATGGCCATTTCAGAAAAAAAATTCCAAAATTGTTTTGAAGGGTGGACTAGATGTTAGCATTGCTCCATGGCTTCCCAGGGGGAGTATTTCAAAGGTGACCATAGTGATATTTATCAATGAGGTATGTAGCACTTTTTCTAGGATGAGTTCACAAACTTTATTGTCAGAATCTGTGTGTGTGTGTGTGTGTGTGTGTGTGTGTGTGTGTGTACATACATATACATATATAATATACATATGAGTGTGTGTGTATATATATATATATATACACATATGTACATTAACACACACACACACACACACACACACACACACACATATATATATATATAGGCTGTTTGGAAAGTATCCTGCCATGTAATATGAAAAATAGAGGCATTTATGACTGGATTTTTTTGGATAGCGTATATGTGTGTGTGTGTGTGTGTGTGTGTGTGTGTGTGTGTGGTATCTATATATGTATGTGTATATATGTGTGTGTGTGTGTGTGTTATCTATGAGATGTTATCTAAGAGATGTTATCTATGTATTACATAAATACTGATGGTAATTACTTTGACCATCTATTGTAATTGCAGAAGTCAAACAAGACTTATATTCATCTTTTGTTATTGGTATATATTGAGTATTACAATTTTAATACAGTGTTTTCTTAAAATGTGTATGCAGTTTTTTGGCACCCTTTGTATATGTGTGTGTGTGTGTGTGTGTGTGTGTGTGTGTGTGCATGCATACACACACACACACACACACACACACACATACACACATACATATATATTTTTATTTTAATGAAGAAAGGGACCCACAAAGGCAAACTTTCCTAGGGCCTATCAAAATCATAATGTAGCCCTTAGTCTTATGGCTTTAAATACCATTTAGGGATGTCTGATATTCTGATTTATAATAAGAAATAAATATTTTTGTCTTCATCCCTTTTCTGGCACAAAGCTCCTAAAAGCTTGAAATTTCCTAATTAATGAGAGTGATGAAGGTGTCTTTTGTTATGTTAATGAGGTGGCTTTTGGAAAGCACTTAAGGAGGAGGGCTGATTACCAGGAGAACCAACCAAGTGATTAGAGGGTTTTAGAACTTTTCAGTCTCCTGACCCCCAAGGAGGGGAGAACAGCTACAGGTGAATCAATCACCAATGGTCAATTATTTAATCAATCATGTCTATGTGAGGAAGCCTCCATTAAAAATCCCAAGGTTTGGAGATCTTCCAGGTTGGTGAACCAGAATGCATCCATGTGGTAGGTCCCAAATTCTAGAGGGACAGAAGCTCTTTCAAGAGGGACCAAGCCCTCTCTAGAAAGTAGACTGATTTCCTGAGCTCTGTGAGCCAATTTAGCCAATTAATCAAACCTGAGGAAGATATCATGGGAACCTCTCATTTACAGCACCTGGACTTGGGGATTGGCATCCAAAGTGGGGGCATTCTTGTGGGACTCAATCCTTAACCTGTGGAATCTGACACTATCTCCAGATAAATAGCATTTGAATTGAGTTAAATTTGTGTGACACCTAGTCAGTGTCCTTGGAGAATCAAGTTAGTTGCTTGGTGGTTTCAAAAAAATACACACACATTGAAAAATGGAAGACATATCACTCACAAATTCATTTCTTCTCCTTGAACCTCTACTGACAGTCGTTCCTAACCTTTTTCCACTTCTGTACCCCTTTTAAACTCATTTCTATAAATTGTACCCCTTCTTTTTAAAACAGCTGTTTTTAAATACTAACACATTTGTTCAGTGCCTATCTTAATGTAAAATAGTGGAAATGAGGTAACAAGTTAGGAAAGAAAAATTACTATATTATAAGTACAAACCACAGATTTAATTTTATAATATTTGTTATACAGTTAAATATTGATAATGATGATCAAGTATTTAGCAAACTTTCAATTTATTATTAATAATATTTGTGTTATTCAAAAATTCTTTAATAATTGTTATGCAGATCACTAGCCATTTGAAACATTGTTAGTGAGATCACTGAGCTTGCTTTGATGCACTTAGTTTCTTGAAATGAGGCTCAAAAGATGCAAGATACAGTTTTAAATCTGGACTTCCATTAAGTTTGTTGCAGTACTTATATTTTATGAAGGTGTAAGAAGAAACAGTTCTCCCCATTAGTTCAGTATTAGTAATTGTCAAGAGGTATTTGACTGCCTTCTCACTGAGTTGTTCATATTCCTCACTGACATCACCTAGAAGGTAGTAAGATGCTTTCTTTTAAAATCAGAATGTAAAGAGGAATCTGTTGAAAGTTCCATTAACTACTCTTTTTTATTGATTGATTGTTTAGCTTCTTTGAAGAATTCTTCATGGAAGGGATCTGCAATCCAGTTATTTTCTTTTCCCTATTAAGTACTTATAAAAGGATCATTTAAGACCCTCCAAATGACTTATAATATTCTCTTTCACGTTTTGGGATAGGTGGAAGTCATTCTCAGATAAGAAGTTGTGTAAAGTTTCAAAAACTTCAGGCTGACCTCTCAACACATGCTTTCCAAAAGTCCAATTTTTTCATCATTGACTCAATCTCATTGGTTACTTTGAATGTAGTGATTGAGCTGTTTTGAAGTCCCATGTTGAGTTTGTGTATTTCTAGAAAAATATCTGATAAACATGCAAGACTTTGAAGCCAATCACTGTCCTGAAACTTTGAAGCAAGTGAAAAACAATGGTCTTCAAAAAATACCTAGACTTCATGTCTAAGTTAAAACATCCATGAATGTACTTTGCCATGAGATAACCACCTTACCTCCACATGCAAAAATAATGTGATGTGAATGCTGTTCATTTCTTCATATGGTGCTTTAAACAATCTAGAGTTTCATGATCATGACTTAATAAAATTCACAACTTTTACAGCCTCATCAAGAACTTCTTTCAGTTCACGAGGAAGAGACTTGAATGCAAGACTTTGTCTATGAATGTAGCAGTGACTCTATGATACATGAGGAGCTACTTTTCTAATTCAGCTGATAAAACAACCTAACATAGGCTTGCATCCCTCAGTGCATACTCCACAAGAGTTCAACCAACTAATGTCCTTTTCAATGATATAACCATGGATTGCATTAAAAATATCTTCGCCTGTAGAACGCTCTGTCAATGGGCAACAAAGCAACAAGTTTTCTTCAATTTCATTTCCTACCATTTGCTTGTCATGATGACAAGCGAAATAGATAAATCAGCACATGTACACTTTCATCAACCTGGATAGAAAAGAATTTACTTTTTCTAATTCTATCTACTATTACAGCTTCAACATTGTCAGACATTTCCTGAATTCATCAAGGCATTGCTTTGTTTGAAAAAAAAATAGTATTGATTTTGTGCTCATGTTCTCCCCCAAACATACAAAAAACAGTATCCTTAATTAAAAAAGAAATTAAATCTTCAGCTATGGTCTGATTTTACCACATTTAGCTATGCAATAGGCAATATGGTATGAAGCCTCAAGTGCATTCTCATTGTCTTTCTTTCCTGACATCATGTATGAAGTAACGAACACTTTTCTAAGTGCTGAAAATAATGTATTTCTTTGTCTTTATGTTAATACATAGGATGTTTAGTTTGTAAATGTCATATGAGTAGAAACCGTTTCATGCAACCATTGGATAATATTTCCCCACACACAACACACAAAGGCTTAGGACAGTTATCATCCCCTACAAATGAAAACCCATATTTAATATACTCTTCAGAGTATTTCCTTTTTTTCTGTGTAGTATCTGAAGAATATATTAAATATGGGTTTTCATTTCTGTATACTACCTCCCAATGTGGATGTACACATCGCCACAGACATGTGTTGAGAAGTACATGGTGAAAGGTTATAATCCACATCAAGTTTTGGCTTTTTAACCATTTCCTGTTTTCAACCACTGATTGATCCATAACTAACATGCTTTAAAATCACTGACAATAATAACTGAAACTATGTTACACATAAAATAAAAGAACTACTTGAAAAGAAACATGATTAAATACAACACCCTTACTTTTACTCAGTCAATAACTAGACTGATCAAACAGTATAGCTATGGATGTATTTATATGTTTGGGGAAGTCCTAGAAACATTGCAAGTAGATTGTTCTGAAATTGAGTGTAATAATTGGTAGAAAAGTGGTTTTGGGAAAAGGTTCATAGACATGCCCTCACCAATCATCATTTGCAAATGTGATCTAAGTGTCTCCATTAATGGTGATTCGAACGTAACATTTATTGTTTCATAACAAATGTTTTGCATGTTTTTACTTTACTTGGTTTTTTTTTTTTTTGCCATTATTGATTATTTTTCACATGCCCCTGAATGGCGCAGCACATACCCCCAGGGGTAGGCATACCACCACTTGAGAACCAATGCTCTACTGTGAACTCCAAATTTGTATATTTGTTTCTCCTAATCTTTATAGACATCCAGTTGGTATCTGAGTTTCAACCTGCACAAATCAACCTGTTGATTGATCAGAGTAAATCCAGATTTGGGGGCTAGATATTTACATAATTTGGGGGCTTTCGTTTTTTTTCAAAAAATGCATTAAAATTAGGCATACAGAAAGTGTTTATTTAGAATGTTAAAAGATTAACTGAGGCAAGTAAGCTTTTAAGAGTATTTAAGCAAAACCTTTTGGACTTGGTCAGTGACAAAATGGAAATGGTTAGAAGCCACTCCACTGAAAGGAGCTAGAGGAAAAGCTTAGATAAAGATTGAAGAAAAGAAAAGAAATTATTTGGTTGGCTATAGCTTAAAGCATGGTTGACTGTGATTGGTTGTCCTGAAGTTTCAATTTTGTAACCTTGAAGCATTTACAAATTTAGATTTGGTTTTCTTACTTAGGATATCATGGCATTAAGGTCACCTCAATCTAATGGTTTTCTTATTTAATTTATTTAACAAGAATAAGAAACTTACAACTGGATCCAAATTTTTAAAAGTCCCACCCCCCCAAAAAAATGAACATCACAAAAATCAGAAACATAACATAATATTTAATTAATTAACTACCTGCCACACCTTTATAATACTTTTTCCTACCATTTGGGGGGTATAGGGCTGTCTGATAAGTATCCATAGCCATGTAATACAAGGAATAGAAACACTTATGGTTGGATTTTTTTCTGAACAGCCCTCATATACCCTTTGATCAACTCTTTGCTTTCTATACCAAGAATAAAAATTTTTTTAAAAATTGGGTCTTTCCTGTAGCATTGTTGGTAAAAAAAAAAAAAAAATAGATTTCTGCTGTTGTTTTATGCCATTTTATTTATTTAACTTAAAATTTTTTAACAATTTGCCATTTAAAAACAACTTCAGGCTGATAAAAAATGCAAAAAGACTTTTCAAATATTCTTCACCCAGAATCCCCAATAATTAAATATTAGCATGATTGATATACAGTAGACTCTCTGTTGACTGGAACTTAAGCAACTGGCACAAAATTTCTTTGCCAGTTGCTTGAGAATTTCACTGGTTGCTTGAGAGTCAGTTGCTTGAGTTCCCAATACCCAAGCCAGATAAAATAGCATCTCTTTTTTTTCTCATTTATTTTTACTTTTCAATTACATTTGACCCACAATATTATATTGGTTTCAGGTGTACAGCATAGTGATGAGACATTTATATAACTTACAAAATCTTTATTCCAATACATCTGGTTCTCATCTGACACCATATATACGTATTACAATGTTATTGACTATATTCCCTATGCTGCACTTTACATCCTTGTGACTATTTTCTGACTATGAGTTTGTACTTCTTGATTTCTTTCTCTTTTTCACCCACCCCTCCCACTCTCCTGCCATCACCCCAACAAATCTAGTACCCATCTGAGACCACCCATAGTTATTGTAACATTATTGACAATATTCCCATGTTATACCCTATATCCCCATAACTATTACTTCGTAACCACCAAACTGAACTTCCCAATCCCTTCCCCTTATTTCACCCTGCCCCCAACCTTCCTCCCATCTGGCAACAAATCAAATGTTTTCTGCTTGTTTATTTGTTCCTGTTCTGCTTGTTTATTTCCTCCTTTGGATTTCACCTATTAGCCAAGTCAACTTGCATCTGTCTTTCTCTGTTTGACACACCACTCAGTGCAATACCTTCCATGTCTTTTGACTGGTTGTTTTAATCTATTTAAATTAGAGTTCATTGTTGATGTTTACCTATTGTCATTTTATTGTTAATAATTTTCCTCCCTCCCCCGTCTTCAAGCAGTCCCTCTAACATTCCTTGTATTACTGGTTTGGGGTTGATGAACTCCTTTAGCTTTTTTGTCTGGGAAGCTCTTTATTTGTCCTTTGATTTTGAATAATAGCCTTGCTGGGTAAAGTAATCTTCGTTGTAGGTCCTTGCTTTCCATCATGTTGAATATTTTCTGCCAGTCCCTTCTGGCCTGCAAAGTTTCTGTTGAGAAATTAATATAGCTGACAGTTGTATGGGAGCTCCCTTATATGTAACTAGTTGGTTTTTCTCTTACTGCTTTTAGTATTCTCCCTTTGTCTTAAACCTTTGGCATTTTAATTATAATGTGTCTTGGTGTGGGCCTATTTTGGTTTATATTGTTTGGGACTCTGTGCTTCCTGGACTTGTATGTTTGTTTTCTTCACCAGGTTAGGGAAGTTTTAAGTTATTATTTCTTCAAATAAGTTCTCAATTCCTTGCTTTCTCCCTTCTCCTTCTGATACTCTTCATTTTTAGATCCTTTTTTCTTTTTGCTGTTCTGACTGGATGTTTTCTGCTACTTTGTTTTTCAATTTGCTGATTCAGTCCTCTGCTCTGTACAATCTACTGGTGATTCCTTCTACTGCATTCTGAATTTCAGTTATAGTATTCTTCATTTCTAACTGGTCCTTTTTTGTGGTTTCTATATCTTTCTTTATGCTTGCTATCCCTCTGTTGAAATTTTTCCTAAGTTCCTTTAACATCCTTAAAATCGTTGTTTTGAGCTCTGTATCTGATAGGTTGCTTGCCTCCATCTTGTTTAGTTCTTCTTCTGGAATTTTCTGCTGTTCTTTTATTTTAGACATATTTTTTGTTTCCTCATCTTGGACACCTATCTGTATTTGTTTCTATGTATTAGGTAGATCTGCTACATCTCCCAGTATTGCTGGATTGCCTTATGTAGTAGGAGCCCTTTGGAGCCCTGGCACTGTCACTCTGGTCACCTTTGCTGGATGCTCCTGAAGATTCTAGTTTGATACCAGTGCTATGCCTGGAGTTACTCAGTGAAAGTCTCAGAGCACACCAATGCTGGTTGCTGCCAGCCTGGGGCCTGTGGACTTAAATAGTTTTCCAAGGACGATTGCAAGGCAGGTTGGGCTGGCTGCTAACTGGAAAATGTGCCTCTGCCATTGGTGAAGTTGGATAAGGTGGGGTTCCAATGAGTTAGCAGGGTGGAGTGAGTAAAGCTCAATAGATCAATCAGGTTCAGATTTGGTTATGTAGGGGTGGCCACAACACAGTAAAGATGGTGCCTACAAGCTGTCTGCATGGGGGAAGGACACACCCAGGAAAAACGGTGACTGTCCTCCAGCCCTCCCTCCAAAACCACACATCTCAGTCTGCCCCTCATATGCCTCTCATGCCCCCCTGAGCCCAGGGTGAGTACCTGCGAGTAACTGAGTCTACATGAACACTTTTAAGAGGTTGTCTGGGTTTCCTGGAGCCTTCCACTCCAAATGAATGGTCAGAGTCTCCAGTGTTTATCAGTCAGATGTTGTAGAGCTCCTCTTCCCAGGACCAGTGTTCCAGATGGGGGAGCCTGGTATGGCTCCTCAAATGTCTGGACACTCTTCCATTTCAATGTGTACAGGGTGAAAAATGTCAGCATCTTTGTGTGCAAGGGCAAGAATGATGGAGGGAAAATATCGTGTGACTACACAGAGCCAGTCATATCCAGATATGTCTAATGTAACAACAAAAAATATTACGGGGGGGGGGGGGAGGCAAAATTTATCAGCCTGTCCTTGTAAAGTCAAAAGTATCATAATTCGAACCATGACAAGTTGAGGACCATCTGTCTAGTTTTAAGATGTACATAAAAGTTCAATAAAATGTAGTGGAATGAATAAAAGTTCAAAACTCAGGGACTTTATTTATTTATTTAGGTTAAATACAACTTCAGATGAAACCATCCAGAATACCGTTGCTTATTCAGGATAAATGTGTGCTTTTTCAAGTATTTGCTCATTCTTTTTCTTGATCAGGGAATCAACCAGTATTTGGTGTTTACTGCATGCCTAACACTGTGCTAGGTACTGAGTACACATTGGCAAGGGAAGGAAACATGGTCTCTGTTCTCCTAAAGTTCATGGCTTCTCAAAAGAGAGAAAGGCTGTGAAAACAAGTTGGTTGAAGTCTTGGCACATGAATACCTAAACATGGATTTACTTATGACTGGGCAAGCCAGACTCCTAGAAATTTATTTTGGGCATATTCTACAGATGCATTAGTCCCAAGCAACATTATATGCAAATGACTATCAAGCCACTCATGGAAGATAATAAAAGAAAAATTTAAGAAACAATAAATATCTTCTTAAGTTTTTTTTGTTTTAGTTTCATATGCTGCTTTAATAGCTGTCATTATTGAAATTTGATAACATATATATTCCTAAAGGAAGGAGAGGACATTGGGACTAGCACATTGGGTATTTTTATAGCTTTCAAGCAATAAAATTTAGAATCTATCAAAACTTAAATATTCAGAGAACATGTACAGCAACTCCCAAACTCAAGCTGCCACAGATTTTTAACAGCCTTTCTCACCCTGATCTCTGATGGCCACGATATATTTTTTAATATGAGCATCCTGCTTGCTTTAACACAGAGCATTTTACAAGTTTTCATCATTCCAACTAGAGTGTGGGCAAAGATGGGGGTGGTGTGAGGGAAGAGATTCTCACCATGCAGAAATTTGAGATTAGTAGCTATTTAAACCTAAATCGTCTATACTTCCTCTAAACCACTTAAAAACACAACTCAGAGGAAAAGCACATCATAATGTCCAGCACATTGTGAGCTCTCAAAACATACTATTGAACAAATTAACATTTTTCAAAACTGTTTTTAGGAGATAGCGTAGGCAGGGCCACACCCATTCAGGTTAGCAAACAGAATTGAGAACAATATGTTGTTCCAATAAACCTAATTATACTTGCTTCTGTTTGGCTCATTTGCTTGTAAATGTAACCCAGATGGCCTCAATTCTACTAACCTTCTGGAGTCATTCTTTTCTTTTTCTTTCTTTTTTTTTTTCTTAACTGTGTGTGTACACACACACACATGAGAAATAAATACACATACAGAAAAATAAGCAAAATAAGGTTATATGACTGAGTAATTTATCACAAAGGAAATACTTTTATTACCGGCATCCCAGATCAAGAAATAGAATGCTGCTAACACCCAGGAGCCCCTCTCATGAAAAATATAGTTAGAACATGCATAATGAATAAAGAGCTGAAATTCAAAATATGCATATGTACACCAGCTTTCTTTTGATAAGTATTTTCATGATATATCTTTTTTCAATCCTTTCTTTTTTTCTATATCCTTGGATTTTATGTACATCTAATCTACATGGATTAAGTTTTTACTCAAGTCTAGTATCTTTGATTGTTAATCACAGTGTTTAGTTCATTTATTCTTATTATAATTACCCATATTTGGAGGTTTTAATCTGTTTTACTATTTGTTTTCTCTTTGTCCTACATATACCAGTTCTTTTTTTCTCTTTTCCTACTTTCTCTTGACACTTTTTTAATTGTTCAATTTTTCTTTTCTACTAGCTGGGAAGCCAAATGTTGCTCTATAATTTCTTTGATGGTTACCTTAGAGATTACAATATGATTTATTGATTTATCAAATCCAATATTAATTGGTAATTTTACCTTCTTCTTAGACAATGTAAGGATCTTACTACATCTTGACTCTATTTACTTCCTACTGATTTATGTGCTCTTTGTCATAAGATGTATATGTAAATTTAATTCAAACAGTATTATACAGTAAATAATTCAAGCAATTTTACACACTGAATACTTTAAACAATTTTATACAGTGAATATTATTTATATTTATTCATTTCTATTGCTCTTTATTTCTTCCTACATCACCAACTGTGCTTGTATAATTTAGTATTTCCTCCAGTTTAGTTCTACTAGTTATGAAATTTCTCGATTTAGATTAATCTGTAAATGTCTTTATTTCACATTTATTCTTAAAAGACGTTTTTGATGGGTTTAGAATTCTAAGGTTCAGTTATTTTAGCACTTTGAAGTTCTCATTCCACTAATTTTTGTGCCTTTGAAGGTAATGTATCTTTGTTCTGTTGCTAATTTTGAGATTACTTTCTTGTCTGTGGGTTTCAGCATCTTTACTCTGGTGTGATTAGGTGTGGATTTTTTTTATATGGATTCTGCAAGATGTTTGTAGGGAACCTTAAAAATGCTGGATTCATATCTCCTATCAGTTTTGAAAATTCTCAACCACTATCTCTTCAAATATTGTTTTTTTTTCTCTCTCTCTCCCTCCTTCCCTTTCTCCTGCCTTCTTCTGTCTACTGAAATGTCAATACAGACACTCCTCACTTAATCCAGTTCCATTTCTACTATTAGGTCGTTAAGCTAATTGGTTGATAAGCAAGGACCTTATAGGTGGATGTCTTGTGGTGGGTTGTGGCACCATAGGATATGTATTTTTCAATAGCTATCATGTGACACCACACTTATAAATGAAATATGTAGTCTTGCATGATTGCAAATGTTTGGTGTAGTGAATACTAATCGACTGCAGGAACAAGACAAAGACAAAAAAGAGGGGAATCCTGAGACACTCAGACTGAGAAAGGGGATTCCTCGAGCTGGAGAACTGGTCCTAAGTCCAAGTGGTCGTTAAGCAGGTAGGTTATTAAGTGAGGAGCAGCTGTAAGCAATGTTAGAACTATATAGGATATTCCTATATTCTTTTGTCTCTTATCTTCTATTCTGGATTTTTTTCTACTTTTGCTTTTCTGTGTTTCAGTCTAGATCAGTGGTTCCCAACTGTTTTTCACTTGTGTATCCCTTTTAAACTCATTTCTATAAACTGTACCCCTGTTTTTAAATACTGACACTTTTGTTGAGTACCTATCTTAACATAAAATAGTGAAAATGATATAATAAGTTAGGAAAGAAAAATTACTACACTAAAAGTACAAACCACAAATTTAATTTTACAATATTTGTAACACAGTTAAATATTGATAATGATGATCAAGTATTTAAACATTAACTAAAAAAACTACTGGAGACTTTTTTACTAATCAATGTCATCCCAATAAATTAAAACCAAATCTACTTGAAAAAGATCATGATTAAAGACAACACACTTACTTTTACTCATTCAATAACTAAATTGATCAAACAGTTTGGCTTGGATGTATTTATATGTTTGGGGAAGTTTTAGAAAGATCACAAATAGATTGCTCTGAAACTGCATAATGATTGGTAGAAAAGTGGTTTAGGGGAAGAGTTCTTAGCCATATCCTCACCAATCATCACTCACTAAAGTGATCTAATTTTAAAGTGTCTCCATTAATGGTGAATCAAAACTTAACATTTATTGTTCCATAACTAACGTTTTGCATTTGTTTACTTTACTTGCGTTTTCACCATTACTGATTATTTTTCGCATACCCCTGTACAGCCCAGCACATATCCCCAGGGGTACATGTACCACCACTTGGGGGGTCTAGATGCTTTCTTTCCATCTATTTTTGGATGTGTTAATTCTCTTATTAGCTGTTAAACCCATCCACCTAATCTTAATTTAGGTTTCGATGTATAAGTATTCATTTGTTTGTTTGTTTTTATAGTAGCTTTCATTTCTCTGCTAAAATATTGAACATTATATTTTATCCCCTTGAATACTGTGCTTTCTGGGCTTGTATGTCTATTTTCTCTGCCAGGTTAGAAAATTTTTCAGTCATTATCTCTTCAAATAGGTTTTCAACGCCTTGCTCTCTCTCTTCTCTTTCTGGTATCCCTATGATGGGAATGTTGTTATGCTTGATGTCCCAGGGAAATTTTAAACTATCCTCTTTTTTGGGGGGGGGTTGGTTGTTGTTGTTCTGACAGAGTGTTTTCTGCTACCTTTTCTTACAAATCACAGATTTGACTCTGCTTCATCTAGTCTAGTGATTCCTTTTATTGCATTCTTCATTTCAGTTATTATAATCTTTTTTTCTGCCTGGCCTTTTTTTTTTATGCATACTATAAAAAAGTCCTTCTTTATGCATGCTATGTCTTGGTTGAATTTTTCATCAAGTTCCTTGAGCATCCTTATGACCATTGTTTTGAGCTCTGTTTCTGATGTGTTGTTTGCCTCCATCTCATTTAGATTTTTTCTGGCATTTTTCTGCTGTTCTTTCACTTGGGACATATTTCTTTGTTTCCTCATTTTGGCAGCCTCTCTGTGTTTGATTCTATGTATTAGGTAGATCTGCCATATCTTCCAGCATTGAAGGATAGCTTTATGTGGTAGGTGCCCTATAGAGCTCTGGCACACTTTCCTTTGTCACCTGTGTTGAGTGTTCCTGTAGATCCTTGTTTGGTGGCATTGCTGTGCTTTGAGCTACTCAGCAACAGTCTCAAAGCACAGTGAGACCAGTTGCTGTCTACCTGGGGCCTGCAGACTCCTCTGATTGTTTTCTAGGAAAGATTGCAATGTGGGCAGAGCTGGCTACTCAACAAAGAAAATGCCTCTGGAGTTTGAGAAGTTGCATAGGGTAGGGTCCCAGTGAGTCAGAGATGGGAAGTTGCATAGGGTGGGGTCCCAGGTGGGGGTGAGCAGAGCTCATGCAATCAATCACATTCAGATTTGGCCATGTTGGGGAAGGGCACAATACAGGAAACTTGGTGACTGTCAGCTGGCTGCTGGGGAGGAGAATCCAGATCAAAAAGAGTGATGACTTTTCCTTCGGTCTTTGCCCCAAAACCACATACCTCAGTATGCCCCCATTTACCTCCAGTGTCCTGCAAGTCACTTCTCTCTGTCAGAGCACAGGGTGAGTCTTATGAGTTGACTGGGTCTGTGAGGGCTCTTTTAGAAGACATCTGGGTTACCTGCAACCATTTGTTCCAGCTGGACAGTCAGAGTCCCCACTGTTTTTCACACCCCAATGTGGGGCTCCTATTCCCAGCACTTGTGTTCTAAACTGGGGAGCCTGGTGTGGGGCTGGGGTCCCTCGATCCTTGGGAACAGGCCTCTGGGGCTGAGAAATCCCTTCTGATTCTCACCCACCACACGAAAGTTTCAGACTCCCTTTTTGCATCTCCACCCCTCCTACCAGTCTCAACATGGCCTCTCCTTTGTTTTTGTTATTTGTTTTTTGGGGGGACTGTCAATTTTTTATTGTTAGACTTACTAGGTGACATTGGTTAGCAAGAATTACATATGTTCCAGGTGTACAATTCTACAGTGCATCATCATCTTGTATAAGCTCACCACCCAGCTCTTTCCATCACCATATATTTAGCTCCCCCGCCTCCTCTCTCATCCCCTCCCCCTTCTCCCATCCCCTTCCCACTTGTGCCCAACTAAACATTAAACCACTGATTGTGTCCATGGGTTTTTTTTGTTTGTTTGTTTATTTTTTTCTTTGTTGCTTTCAGTTTTATATTCCACAAAAACTGTATGAATTAAGCCATACAGTTTTTGGTTTTTTTCTGTCTGGCTTATTTCACTTAGCATGATGATCTGTAAGTCCATCCATTTTGTTGTAAATGGCAGTATTTCATCTTCTCTTAAAGCTGAGTAATATTCCATTGTGTATATGTACCAGAGCTTCTTTATCCAGTCATCTATCACAGGGCATTTTTGTTGTTTCCATGTTTTGGCCACTGTGAACAGTGCTGCAATTAACATTGGGATATATATGTCTTTGTGGACTAAGGCTTTCAAGCTTTTTGGGTAGATCTCCAGAAGGTGGATTGCTGGGTCATATAGTAACTCCATTCCCATTTTTCTGAGGAACCTCCATACCATCTTCCATAGTGATTGTACTAGTTTTCACTCCCACCAGTAGTGTGTGAGAGTTCCTTTTTCTCCACATCCTCTCCAGCACTTGTTATTCCTTGTCTTGTTGATAACAGCCATTCTAACATCTGTGAGGTAGTATCTCATTGTGGTTTTGATTTGCATTTCCCTGATAGCTAATGAGGATGAGCATTTCTTCATATGTCTGCTGGCCATTTGTATTTCTTCATGAGAGAAGCGTTGGTTTACTTCCTCTGCCCACTTTTTCATTGGGTTGTTTGTTTTTTTTGTTGTTAACTTGTGTTCATTCTTTATATTTTTTAGATATTAGACACTTATCAGATGAGTTGTTTGCAAACATTTTCTCCCATTCAGTTGGCTATCTCTTTGCTTTGTTGATGGTTTCTTTTGCTGTGCAGAGGATTTTTAGGTTGATATAATCCAATTCATTTATTTTTGCTTTTACTTCCCTTGCCATTGGGGTCAGGTATATGAAGTCTTCCTTGAGCCCTGCGTCCATAAGCTTAGTACCAATGTTTTCTTCTATACAGTTTATTGTTTCAGGTCTTGTATGAAGGCCTTTAATCCATTTTGAGTGAATTTTAGTATATGGTGAGAGTTCACAGCTCAGATTCTTTCTTTTTCATATGTTTTTCCAGCTTTTCCAGCACCACCTACTGAAGAGGCTGTCTTTTCCCCAGTGCATAGTTTTTTGCTCCTTTATCAAAAATTATTTGTCCATAAATTTGTGGATTTATTTCTAGGTTTTCAGTTCCATTGGTTTATGTTTCTGTTTTCCTGCCAATACCAAGCTGTTTTGATTATTGATGCTTTGTAATATAACTTGAAGTCAGAGAGTGTAATGCCACCAGCCTTTTTATGTAGTATTGCTTTGGCAATTTGAGGTCTTTTATGGTTCCATATAAATCTGATAATTCTTTTATCTATTTTGTGAAAATATTATTGTGGGATTTTGATAGGCATTGCAATAAATCTGTAGATTGCTTTGAGCAAAATGGCCATTTTAACAATGTTAAGTCTTCCTACCTATGAACAGGGAATATCTTTCCATTTCTTTGTGTCTGCTTCAATTTCTTTCAAAAGTGTCTTATAGTTTTCCATGTATAAGTCTGTCATGTTGTTTCTTATTTCCCAGGTATCTCATTCTTTTTATTGTGATAGCAAAGGGAATTGACTTCCTCATTTCTTTTTCTGAAAATCTGTTGTTTGTATATAGGAATTCTGTTGGTTTTTGTACATTGATTTTGTATCCTGTGACTTTACTGTATTCATTTATTGTTTCTAATAGTTTCCTGGTGGAATCTTTGGAATTTTCTATATAAAGAATCATGTCATCTGCAAATAGTGACAATTTGACCTCTCCTTTCCCAATTTGTATACCTTTTATTCCTTTCTCTTGCCTTATAGCTGTGGCTAGAACTTTCAGTACCATATTTAATAGCAGTGGTGATAGGGGGTATCCCTGTCTTGTTTCTGATTTTAGGTGAATAGGCTTCAGCTTTTCCCCATTCATTATGATGGGAGCTGAAGGTTTGTCATATATGGCCTTTATTATGTTGAGATACTTTTCTTCTATAGCTATTTTATTCAGTGTTTTGATCATAAATGATGTTGTATTTTATCTAATGCTTTTTCTGCATCAATTGATATGACCATATGATATTTATCTTTTATTTGTTTATGTGGTGCATCACATTGATTGATTTTCATATGTTGAACTATCCTTATGCTCCTGGGATGAATCCCACTTGATCACGATGTATAATCTTTTTGATGCATTATTGTATTCTATTTGCTATTATTTTGTTTAGAATTTTTGCATCTGTGTTCATCACAGATATTTGTCTATAGTTTTCTGTTTTTGTGTTGTCTTTACTAGGCTTTGGTATTAGGGTAATGTTGGCCTCAAAGAATGAGTTAGGAAGTATTGCTTCTTCTTCAATTTTTTGGAAGAGTGTGAGGAGGATAGGTGTTAAATCTTCTTTGAATGCTTGGTAGAACTCATTGGTGAAACCATCTAGTCCAGGGCTTTTACCTCTAGGGAGATTATGGATAGTCATTTCAATTTCTTTTCTATTGATGGGTTTATTTAGATTATCCAGTTCTTCTTGGTTTAGTCTAGGTAGACTGTAAGTTTCCAGGAACTAGTTCATTTCTTTTAGGTTGTTAAATTTAGTGGCATAAAGCCCTTCGTAATATTTTCTTATAATGCTTTATATTTCTGTGACATCAGTGGTAATTTCTCCTCTTTCATTTCTAATTTTGGATATTTGTGTCCTTTCCTTTCATCCTTTGATTAGTCTAGCCAGGGGTTTGTCATTTTGTTGACCTTCCCAAAGAACAGTTTTTTTGTAATATTAATTTTTTCTATTGTCCTTCTGTCCTCTAATTGGTTTAGTTCTGCTTTAATTTTTATTATTTCTTTTCTTCTGCTGACTTTGAGTTTTGTCTGCTCTTCTTTTTCTAGATCTTTAAGTTCTTTAAGGTGGGATGGTAAGGTGTTCACTTGTGATTTTTCTTGTTTCTTAAGATAGGCCTGTAATTATATAAATTTCCCTCTCATTACTGCTTTCACTATGTCCCAATAATTTTGATGTGTTGTATTTTCATTGTCATTAATTTCTATATATTTTAATATCTTCTTTTATTTGTTATTTTATCCAGTCATTTTGTTAATAAGATGTTGTTTACTCTCCATGTATATGTGTTTTTTTCTGCTTTCCTTTTACAATTATCTCCAATTTCAAAGCTTTGTGATCTGAGAATACACTTGGTATGATTTCAATTGTCTTGAATTTGCTGAGTCTACTTTTGTGTCCCAGGATGTGGTCTATTATTAAAAATGTTCCTTGTGCACTAGAAAAGAAGGTATAGTCTCTTTTTACTGGGTGAAGTGTTCTATAAATGTCAATTATGTCCAACTGCTGTAATGTGTCATTTAGAGCTGATATTTCCTTACTTATTTTCTGTTTGGATGATCTGTCCATGGCTGTCAAGGGGGTGTTTAAGTTTCCCACAATAATTGTGCTTTTGTCGGTTTCTCTATTTTCTTAGTTATAAAACTTCTGTTCATCTAGACCTCAGATGATTCTCTAGGTTGGTTTTTCTATAATTTAGCTCTAGTTTTAATGTGTTTATGGGACAAAGCAGGCACAGTGTTTACCTTCCCCACCATCTTAGCCTAGTTTCTCCTATTCTGTGATTTTGACCTTAATATTTTTGTCTGTTAAAATAGCCTAAATCAGTGCTCACCTCAGCAGCACATATATTAAAATAGCTCAAATCATGTGTAATCACTGTACTAATGAATAATTATATAGCATATTTAATATCCTTATTTGACAAAATAAATATTGGCAACCCTATGTTTGTTCTTACTGAGTTTTTTCTTTTATTGAACTATGAAAAAATAAGTGTTAGTTAAAAACCTAGTAAACATTGTACATCTGGATTTCTGTTGGTTATTTGTCAAGTTTTTCATGATGCACTTGCGCACAAAATGTATACAGGGATTGAATGTAGAGCCTGGGGAGGCAGGGTGTCCTGGTGGCAATGTTTTATAACATGTCACCCTGAAAATCAAGCCTTACAACATTCTGTACTGCTTGTTATAACACTCCACATCCCTCCTCCTGTAGTTCCTAATCTCCCAAAGTCCACATTATATCCTGTCCTTCTGACCATTGGCTTCATTTGTTATCCTGCACCTGCTCTTTCCTTAGTGTTTGCATTTGAAAATTTGAAAACAAATGAGCTAAGTATTCAATTTAAAAGATTAGAACAAAACAAAATAAACTAAAAGAATATGAGAAAATTAATAAAGATAAAATACTGAAAATAATGAATCACAAAACAAAATGCCAATAAAAATGATCGATAAGCCCAATACTCTATCAAGTTTGACTAAGAAAAAATACAGGGCAAAAGAAAAAAAAAAAAAAAATATATATATATATATATATATCAGGAATGAGAAAAATTATAAAACCATAGTTGTAAAAAAATAATCAAAATAATTATAAAATATCATGTAAAATGTTGTCAATAAAGTTTCAAGTCTAGATGAAACAGATTATTTTTCCAGCACAATATAAATTACCAAAATTGATTTAAGAAAAAGTAGACTATCTATCTGAACATATTAACACTACACAATACACTAGCAAGGTTTTTTAAACAAGCCCATCACTTTATAAAATAAGAAGAAAAAAAAGAACTTTAGCCTCTTTTTTATTTAAAGGCAAGATCTAACTAAATCACCCATCAGGGAACATAAAATTCTACCTAAATTATTCAATCTTCCAGAATATTTAAGTGAAAGTATTCCAAATTATAAGTCCAGTGTAAGCTTAATAACAAAAGCTAATAAAGAAAATAAGCCAATTCTAAAATAATAGTTACAGCAGGCATATTAAAAGATTAATACACATAATCAAGGAGAATT
The DNA here is from genome assembly GCA_004026885.1 of Lyroderma lyra. NCBI lineage: Eukaryota > Metazoa > Chordata > Mammalia > Chiroptera > Megadermatidae > Lyroderma > Lyroderma lyra. The sequence goes on from PVJL010002943.1 coordinate 18,960, forward strand.
GATACACTAATGAAGCACTGTTAGCATTATAGTATTAATAGATATATTACCAACTACACATTTAACATCAAATATATTTCTCTACTGTCTATGCTTTTCCTCACCAAATTGAAATGTTTGTAGGGTCAAGGAGATGTGCCTACTTGAAGTCTTACCCCCACCCCTTATATATAACAATCTGGGTGTTTAGAACCCTAGAATTCTTGGTCCAAATGTCCCTGAAACATTCTGCCTGGCCTCCACAAGGCTATTCCCCTCTCCATTCTTCCAAGGATGGCCTGTGCTATTGGAATATCCATGCCTAGACCCAAAGTGTGGCTAAGGGGGGCTGTTTTATTCTTTTATTAGTTTCTTGAATACCAGATATCATAATGCTTAGACATTTACAGCCCTTATACAGTGATAACCCCAACAGGTCTGTTTCCCATTTGAAACCTCACATAGCTATTGCAATACCATTGACCATATTCCTTGTGAACTAAAACATTACATCTGGTGAACAGCAAAGATTTCACTACATCTCAAATGCAGAACATCTATGAAGCAGAAAAATGTTGGCTTTTTAAACAAAAGCACATTAAAAAAATTTTTTTAATGCAGGACTCCTTCAGTTCTTCACTAGTCTTAGAAAAACTTTCCAGAATACTGCTTGACACTGTTCTACAGCAAATACTGTGCGTTCTATATTTGGTCCTGTGTTCCTATAACAGCAATGATCCAATTTTCAGGCCCTTCTAAAGGCTCATCAATTTTTATTGAAGCTCCCGATTCAAGACAAATTTGTTTAATCTGCTGACCACTTTTTCAAGAATGGATTTGGCTAAATCTTTGGGAATAATTACTTGTGTAGTAATAATAGGTTCACCAAGATCACCACATGAACCACAAACCCCTGCCTAGAAATAATCATATCCAGAGTCACTCTGTGGTTCACAAGCCATCTACCTATTCTGAAGGGCTCCGTGTATCTACTGCAGAGTTCCAAGTTTCATCGGCACTGAAACCAACCATGCCATCATAACATTCTCCAGGTCTTACTCTTCTGTCATAGGCCATTAGATCTCCTCCTCCAGGTGGTGGTGGAGGAGGAGGAGGAGGAAGATTCAGAGCTGTGCTACCTCCCCAGTCATCTCATTCCAAGAGGAGGGGAGGAGGTCCTCCTGGAGGACTCATATCATCATAATCTCTTCTAGACAGAGGCATTGGTTGCCCACCGCAACCAGGAGGCATCCTGTCAAAACCACCTTTTCCCTGCATGTGAAGTGGCCCTCTTCCAAGGTATGAATGATTTTCTTCATAATTTCTCCAATTTTTTCAATATTAGCACTGATAGTAAATATATTCTTGGGGCCACTGCTATCTGGGACTGAAAACACTGACATTATAGTCTTTATGCAGAGCCTTAATATTCTTGTCGCTGGCCTAGCGTTCTTGCTCTGAACCAGAATTTGTAATTCAACCATCTCATCAGTGTTTCTAGATCTTTTAAAAGCTTGTTCCTCTTTCATATCTTCTACAGGGTATTTATCAAGTTCACCATTGGTTTGGGTGTTGGGGAAGGCTTCTTCTGGCTCTTCAGTTTCCATTTTCTTGGATTAAACAAACACACCAGTCTATAGACCATAAACAAGCAGAACATCAGCAAGACATGGAGGTTAGTACAGCAGAGAAACAGAGGATAATGGCATCTCAAGGGTGGCTTTTTCCAGAGGGTATAAATGCTGCTTGAATGCATGAGCTGTCAGGTACACCAGTCAGGGGTGGGAAGATAGGTGGAGCTGGCCATTGGGTCAGGGACTAGCTTTTCCCACATTACTACTTCTGGTACAGAACTCTGAGAGATGCAAAAGTTCTGAATTTGAACAAGGCCTTACAGGTTACTATGAAGATATAATTATCAAGGTAGAAGGAGAGGACATAGTTTTCTTTAACAGATTATTAGCTTGATTTATAGCTTTTAAGCATTTAATCATATGGTAAGTGAGCCTTTATTTTTACTCTTGTCTCAGGTTCTACAAAGCTAAGAGTGAACCAGCTTACCTCTTCTAGATTTGGCACAGGTGAAAAGACAATAGCAAACTGATAAAATACAGCATGAATAAATATGGGTAAGTTGTGGCATATGTATGTATAGACACCTGTGTGCATACAGATATACATATGTATGTTTGTAAACATCTATCTATTGATATAGAGACAGAGAGAGAATGTGTATGTATACCTGTGTGTGCACAAACATTACACACAAACACACACATATTACACACAAAACACACACACATACATACAAATACACATCAACATAAACACAGGAAAAGTTGGAACATTCGGTTTCAGGCATGAAGGAAAGCTAAAAAATGTTGCTGTCCCCCTTCCTCCTTACTAAACTAGAGATTCCAAGAAACATATGAGACTGACCAAATGCAGAGCCAGTCCCAGAAGTCTCATCCTTGGCAGATTGGAGGTAGTCAATTTTTACCATAGGAAGGGAATGACATCCTGAAGTTAGTGAAGTCCAAAAGCATGGGTGAATATTGGTGACCAATATAAAAGTCCTGCATACGAGTAGAGGGTTTTAACTGCACACGCTCCACATTGCCCTGGGCAATCCTTGCAGAAAACTGAGAATGATCAGGATCTGCCTCATCACTTTAGTTTTACTGCCTCTCTTCCAAAACATGTGTACTCTCTGGCCAGATGTGGCACCCAGAATGCCTGAACTTTTTGCACATAAATTGTGTCAGGACAACTCTGTAAGCACACTCATCAGGATGACACCCTAATTGATGTCCACTGTCATTGTTCCAAGGGAAGAAAAATAAAGGCAGCAGCTGCAAGGGAGAAGACATAAACCAGGTAGCATTTAAGCCCCAAAGAGCTGAGAAGCCTACTGGAATGAGTAGTGACCAGCTGGCTAGGCGTAGAGCATCCATTCAATCACCTGTCATGGACACTGGCTGTATCACTTAGCTCGTGTTACATAACAAATTATTCAACACTCTCAGTGGCTTTGCAACTGGGCTATTATCCAAAAGACCCTAATGTTTCTCAATAACTAAATTATGTCACAAGCTATGCTTGTTTACAGGAACTGAAAAGGATTCCTAACTGCAAGATGAGGAGGGCTGAGTGCAAAAATCAAGACAGTGATGAAGCATCATGTGCAAAAAGGACTGTGTGCAAATGACCAAGTACAACAGAAGAATAACTATACATGCCTAAAAGAGTTTAATTAGTCCATACCCAAGACTATAAACGCAGAAGGCTCTTTCCTAGTCAGGGAAAAGGTGCTGTCACAAGCTTGTCCAACCTGCTACCCATGGGCTGCATGCAGCACAGGACAGCTTTGAATGTGGCCCAACACAAATTTGTAAACATTTTTAAAACATTATGAGACTTTTTTGGGACCTTTTTTTAAACTCATCAACTGTTGTTAGTGTTAGTATATTTTATGTGTTGTCTAAGATGATTGTTCTTCTTTCAATGTGTCCCAGGGAAACCAAAAGTTTGGACACCTCTGTGTTAGAACATGAGCTCACACTTCTCCTCCATTCTGAGATCAAAGAATAAAATGTCTACTCTGCTTTACCAAACTCAATCTCATTATACTGACATGAAGAAAGGTACTGAGCAGAAGGACCTTGGCTTGGATACTGAACTGGAAGGTCAGTAACAGCTTAAAACAATAATTTATTTTTGATCATAGATCTGCATGTTGACTAGACTTTGGCTAATTAAAACTAAGTCTACTCCTTGAATTCCCCTCCTCCCCCTGAGCCTGTAGTCTGTCTGATCCTGGCATGTCTGTTTCACAGGGATGACAAAACCTCCAGAAAGCAATTGGAAATACACAAGGCCTCTCGTGCCTGGGCTTCAAACTAGCATGCCATCGCTTCCACCTGATTCCATTGTCTGAAGCAAGTCACACAATCAACTTGTAAGTCAAAGGGTGAGAAAATATATTCTACTTCTTTAGCCAGAAAAATGGCAAAGTCATATCATAAGACCAAAAAATAATTTCCAAAGATTGGCATCTTACGGAGCGTGATCTCTGGCCACAACAGAAAACAAAACTGAGAAATCAATAACAATAAAATATCAAGAAAATTTCCCTGAATATGTGGAATTTAAATAACACACTTCTAAATAATCCATGGGTCACAGAAGAAATCACAAGAGAAATTGGGAAATGTTTCTAATGCATGATAATGAAACACAACCTATTGAAATGTGTGAAATGCAGCAAAACAATGCTTAGAGTAAAAATTACAGCTTTAATGACTAAAGTAAAATAGAAAAAAGGCTTAAATTAAAAAACTCAGAATTTTTACCTAAGAAGCTAGAAAAAAAAGCAAAGTAAACCCAAATTTAAAAAAAGAAAGAAATAGTAAAGATAAAAGCAGAAATAAATGAAATAGAGAACAGACATTAGAAAAAATAAACAAAGCCAAAAGTTGATTATTTGAAATATTATCAAAATTGATAAATCACTGGTAAAAATAGAATGGCAAGATAAAGAAAAAGGAAAAGAATTCAAATTGACAATATATTAAAAAAAATGAAAGCTGAGGATATTAGTCGAGCTCCTACAGAAATTTAAAATATACTAAGAAAATATGATGAACACATTTATGCCAATAAATTTGATACCTTAGATGAAGTAGACAAATTACAATGCACAACATACTAAAACTGACTCAAGAAGAAATTAAAAATCTGAATCGCCATGTATCTTTTAAGAAAATAGAAATTGTGTCAATCTTTACAGCACTTTTATAAAACACTATAAATTTGAGGAAAAAAAAGAAAATAGAAATTGTAATTAAGAGTCTTCTAACAAAGAAAATTCCAAGCCCAGAAGTTTCACTGAAGAATTCAATCAAACATTTAAGGAAGATAATCAATCTTACACAAATTCTTCCAGAAAACAGAAGAGGACACTTCTCGACTCATTTTCTGAGGACAGCATTGTTCTGTCAACAGAACTAACAAAGATATTGCAATAAAATAAAATAATAATAACTCATAAACATAGACAAAATCTTCAACTAAATATTACAAAATTATATCCAGGAATATATTAAAAAGATAACGCATCATACTAAGTCAAGTTTATCCCAAGAATACAAGGTTGTTCCAACATTTGAAAAATCAATGAATGTATTGTAATCTATCACATTAGCAAGATCTATGGGGAAAATTATGATGACCTCAACAGTTGTAGAAAAAAAATATTGAAAAAATCCAATAAATTTGATGTAATGTGATAAAAATAGCACTTTGTATGCTCTTCCTTTCCATAACCCATAACCCTAGTCTAATTATGAGAAAAACATAAGACATATCGAACTGAAGTACATTCCACAAACTATCTGACCAGTAGTCTTCAAAACTGTCAGTCATAAAAAATCAAGGTAAGTCTCAGAAACTGTCATAGGCTAGAGGAGCCTAAGGAGATAAGATGACTTTAAGTATATAGCATCCTGGATGTAATGCTGGAACAGTAAAAGAAGAGAATGCAAAAAGGAAGGAAATCTGAATGAAGTATGGACTTCAGCTAATAATATGGGTCAGTATTAGTTCATTAATTGTGACAAATTCATAAGACTTTAATAATAGGAAAAGTTGGATGTGTGATATATTAGGAACTCTGTATTAATTGTACATTTTCCTTCTCTTCTTAACTAAAAAGTTTATTTTAAAAAGATCCATACCTAAATATTCATATCAACTTTACTCTTAATAGCAAAAATTCAAAACAGCCCAAACGTCCATAACAAACAAATGGATAAACAAATTATGGCACATTTATATGCTAGCATGGTATTCAACAATAAAAATGACCAAACTACTGACACACTAAACATGGAGAATAGAAAGTGATATTTGAAAAGATCTAAGAAGTCCTCAGAACAGTAGAGAACGTATTGAACATCAAGCAAGTATCCATTGTTTCTCTCTCCTATCTTAGGATGTCAACCATGGATGGGGTACAATACAGGGCCACTTCTCAGACCCTCACTACCAGCTGCAGTGAACTTTGTTTCCTTCCGGAGTTGCTTCGTCAATGCTCCAGGCCAGACACTTTCAGCTCTTCTGTGTAGAGCAGACCAAATTTAGTCAATAAGTATTTTTCCAAACTTATCATTGAAATGCAAACTCAGCTTTAAAGTGCTAAAGTCAAAAACAAAAAGGATTTATTTTGCTTCTCTTTGCATTTCTGCTGCAATAACCCAATAGTGAGAGCTGGGAAAGCTGAGGTCTAGTTTGAGATCAGTTAGAAAATAAATGGGAAGGAGACTTCAAGGGGGAAATGCATCAGTTATTTTAAAATATTAACCCACTCATTTACTTCTTGGAATAAAATGTTTCTTTTAAAAAGCATTTACAAAATAAATATTCTATGTTAGAGGGGAAATGAATCTTCCTTAATGCTCTCCATCTTAGAACCAGACAGCAGTGGGAGATCCCTGATTAGAACTTTTGGGGTCCCTTTACAATGCTGTCAGCACTTTTCATTAGCTACATTTACTTCTCTTTTCCCCAAGAAGTGCTGTGGCTGTGGAAACACTCTCAATGGGCAGCCTCATAGTAATATAAAGAGACGGCAATGAGATGTTGTTAATTGCTTCCTGTAAACATCCCGCTGACACCCAATATGTCAGATTCCTTAGGCCTCCCGAGCTGCAAGCCCCTGATGGGGAAAAAAAAATACTGTTATGATATTTCAAATAGTCCTCATTAAAAATATAGAAATTATTCTAAAACCAAAACAACCAACACCTGAAACTAATTTTCTTGGCATAGTCATGGGCTTTAATGACAGCTTCATTAATTGAATGGAGTCATATGGGGGCAAAAATCATGTTTTCCTTAATGACCTGCCAGATGATGATTTTTTTGTTGTTGTTATTTTATTCTGAAAAACTTCAGAGGAAGGTAAAAAAAGAAAAGACTCCTTCTGAGTGGCCTATCACAGCAGGATGTGACTAAGAAGCCTCCTGGGGTCTCGATGATGGTGAGTCAACGTGAAAATGATGAAGTGGGCTTGGCAGGATAGTGAAGCAGTACGATGTCATCCTGAGAAGACTTGCTACCCAAAGTGCCCTTCACTGACCAGTAGCATCCCTGGGAAGCTGATTAGACATGCAGCATCTCAGGCCCCACCCCAGTTTCACTGAATAGGAATTTGCATTGAACAGTGTTCCTGGTTGATTCTCAGGCACATTAGAGTTTAAGAAGCAATGGTTGGGAGTACAAGATTTGGAATCCAACGGACTTCGGTGGGGATTCCAACTCCACTTACTGCTGACTGTAAATAGGGCATATTATTTAGCCTGTCTCAGCCTTATTTTTTTTTCATCTGTGAAATAGATGTAATGGTATCCATCTCATTAAATTATGAGGATTTAAAAAATAAGCAATTCACATCATTCCAGATACGTAATATATGTTGCATAAATAGTAGGTAATAGTACCATTGTGGTTTCTCCGGTCTATTCCATTTTGGAAAAGATTTTTTTGAATCAGAACTGAGAACTGAGTTCAAACCCAAGCTTTACAAATCAATAACTATGTGATCTTGATGACATTCCCTAACTTTTGCAGCCTCAAATTCTGCCTGTAAAAGGCGTATAATATAAATGTCAGTTACAGCCTTCCAAGTCTTAAGATATAGACCAATTATACAACCTAGAGAAGTCATAAAACTTGCCAAGATTTCTGCTAACAAAGGGCTCACCTTTTCTCACTCTTGTGCTGCATCTCAAGAACAGACGCTGTCCTTGTTTCTCCCCAAGTCTCTCCAGGGACAAAGTTCAAGTCTTTAACAATTTCCACAAGAAATCCACTTACTCTAGATGTTTCATGATTTGAGTAGGATTTTTCTAAAGATTTGGAGTATAGGTCACAAGCAAAAAAAAATAATACTACCTATGGCATAGCCTATGCCACCTCCTGGCTCTTTCTTTCTTATTTTCCCTCAGCACAGTCCCTCTCAGAAATTTAAAAAAAAAAAAGGCCTCTCCTTGTCACCCAGAAGAAAGTTTAGCTTCAGCAGGTGTAGTGGAACAAGCAGTGAACATGAATTAAGGATGTGTTTTCATTCCAGTGCCATGATTACTATTTACTCTCTCTGGGCCTCCATTTCCTTATCCATAAAATAAAACAAGTGTTCGTCAGTCACAGGGGTGGTGTGAAAACTAAAGGAGACCTCATATTTTAAAATACTTACATAATGCCTGGTAAGTAGTGGGATGCTGGTTGTTCAACCGTTGTTTCACAGCTCCATTTTCCCTCTCCTCCCTACTCTACTTTCTGATGCCAGAGTTGAGCCTCGGCAAATGGCATTTTTCTTTGCCAGCTGGCTCCTTGTTAGGCTGCACCTATGAGGGTTGCCACAGCAGAGAGCTTGAAGGTTTGAGTTGGGGAGGGAGATTTTCTCCTTTGTTTGCTTTCTGTTCCAATCAGCGTTGCCTCAGCAACGTTCTTCACCTTGGCAGCAGCTGCTAGTTCCAGCAGTGCTGGTGGCTCTAGTTCGCTGTCCCTTCACACTCTTAGAACTAATAACACTACAGCCTCCAGAAACCAGCTGCTGGCACCTGTTGCCCAGAGGTCAGGGTCCCAGCTCTGAGGAGACTCTTCTCTAGGTTCTGAGCTCCAAGCATGGGTTCTGTTTGAGCAGCACTGCTCCCATAGAGAGCCAAGTCCCAGCTCTTCAGGCCCCTTCTCCAAGGTTCTAAATTTTAATAATCCTGACCTCTTCCCTCTGTTTCCAGTCCCTAGGGGAGGCAGCTGCTTCCTGCAGGTATTACCTTTGTGATACTTTGCTATCCCCTTTCTGCCTGTTCAGTTCTCTTCTAATTGGGAAACAGTTCTCTTTGTATAAATTCTCTTTGTTGGCATAATGGCATGGTTTCTGACTTCTGACAGGATCCCATTTGATCTGGTAAGTATGTAAAAGATACTAGTTTTCTTCTGAAAACATAAAATAAAATCTACCTTTTAAATACAAGTTTTGACACCAAAAAGGAGATTCAAAAGAGCGTGCCAATGGCTTTGAAGACAATTTTTTAAGAAGAGTTTCCAAACAATTTTGGGCTCTGTCTGCCTTGTTGGAATAGAACAGTAATCCTGAGCATTTGGAATAAATGATCAAAACATGTTTCTAGTGAAAGAAATGCAGCGTTAGACATAACTCGAATGGCAGAACTGGTGCCCAGTCTAAGGAGATGCCACATGTAGACAGCAGTGGAAGCAAGAATATAAAGGAGGACATGAGAGACAGGGACCACCATGAACCAGGTGTAGGATCTCACATTGACAGAGGTCAAATGGGTCTCAAACCAAAAATGAAATGAATGGAATTTTTTAAAACTTGGAAAAAGCAGTTTAGTTAGTGGTGCATAATAAAAAGTTGTACTTTAAAGGTATTGGCCATGACTTAAATAGAAATTGAATTGGGACTAAAAATAGTATTTTATGTTTATTTAATTAATAAAAATAAATTGAAAGTTGTAGTTCTCAGTGTGGGTAATCTTGCTCCCAAATAGGCACCTCACAATTAAGTTCACCAACTCATCCTAGAAAAAGTGCTACATACCTCATTGTTGAATATCACTATGGTCACCTTCAAAGTAAAGAGAAGAGTCATTGGGGGACAGATCAGGTCTAAAAACTCCCTCACAGACAGTGCTGTGTGAGCTGGTGCACTGTCGTGATGCAAGAGCCATGAGTTGTTGGCGAAAAGTTTAGGTCATTTTCATCTAACTTTTTCACGTAGCCTTTTCAGCACTTCCAAATAGTAAACGTGGTTGACTGTTTGTCCAGTTGGTACAAATTCATAATGAACTATCCCTCTGATATCAAAAAAGGTTAGCAACATCGTTTTGACTCTTGATTTAAACTGATGGAAATTTTTTGGTCTTGGAGAAATAACTGACTTCCATTGTGCACTTTGAAACTTAGTGTCAGGGTCATATTTGTACACCTGTGTTTCATTACCAGTAATTATACAGCCCCAAACATCATCTTGCGTCTCCAGAAGGTCTTGGCAAACTCTGACTCTCCTTTCATCAGTGACCATTTTTGCACACACCTTTCTCATGCCAAGGTTTTCAGTTAAGATTTTCCTAACTGTTTCTTTGTCAATGTTTACTTGGTCTGCTATGCTTCTCACAGTCAGCCAACAATTTTAATGCACAATTTGATGAATATTTACAATGTTTTCATCAGTTCTGCTCATTACTGGCTGCCCTGCCCTCTCTTCATCAGTGACGCTTTCTCTCCCCTCAGAAAAACATTTAGTTTATTTGTACACCGCTGTTTTCTTCATGACATTATCCCCATAAACTTGGACTAACATGTCCCTGATTTCACTTCTACTCTTGCCAAGTTTAACAAGAAATGTAATGTTTGTTTGTTGCTCTAATTCAAGCTCTGACTTCTCACAATGACACACAAAAACAAGCAAAAACAATAATGAAAGTCACTCAGCAAGACATTGCCATGTGTTGACACAAACGCAGCTGTGAGAAATAGATATACCAAAGGTATGAAATCTTACTGAGTTGTTTGTACAGTGCTGCCAGCATAAATGCACAGTGTCCAGTTAGCAAACTAAATAGTCAGATCTCGTAATCTCGTATATATATATATATATATATACAGCATATATAAAGCAAGATAATATAATAATAGTTTGAAAGAGTCACAGTGATAATTTATATCTTTTAGTCCAGTCATGTTATTACTAAAAATCAATCCTAAAAAAGTAAGTAAAAAAATTTTTAATCTATTCTTGTGAAGACATTTATTGAATTATTATACAGAAGAGTTAAAAATCATATCAGTTAATGGGTAAATATAAGGAGAATATTTTAAAATGTATGTATATTCACTGATTGAAATATTAAGTTATAACAATTTTGATGATACTGTAAAAAAATCATGGAAGATGTTTGTGGTATGATAGTAACTGGATGAAAATCAGGATATAAAATGTACAGACTATAGAAAAGAGTACAGGAAAAAAAGTTTAGTAATGTTACTCTTTGTTACCACAAGGATGAGCATATGGAGCACTTTCAGAGTCTCATACCAAGGCACAATGTCAATGAAAGATGGCAGTTAGATAAGATAAAGAAGCCACATGTGAACCTTCACCACCCTGTAGATTCCATGTAGGCTGGAATAGATTTCTTGACCCTAAAATGAAGAAGAATTTTAATAATCTTCAGAATTGTATGTATGTTTGACTAAAGATGAGAAATTTTGTTACAGACTGCAAACCCTCCCTTCTATAATAAGGCAGCAGATCTCAAATTAGAAAAGGTAGCGATAGACCACTGAATTAAACAGCTGATCAGTGAAAAAAAGCTGTAACAGTAGCCAACCAATTCGTTCAAGAGATGGGGGGCTGCAGGTGCTAAATTAAGAGCCAAGTCTGGCCTCTGACCAAAGGGATTTTGCCAAGGTTTTATGTTTGACCTTCCAGAGGCTTTGGCTGCTATAGGAAAGCTTAAATGACTGACTTCCTGTGGGCCTTAGGAACCCCCAGAGTTCTAAAAGCTATGTGAAATTGAAATGTCATTTAAGGCATAGAAGGTGTTATTCCAAATATAAGAAGGGATGAAGCAATCGTTTCCAAGAATAGAGAGAAATGCAGTTTTCCTGATGCTATTTGTTATTACTGCAGAAAATCTATGAGGGTCAATTTGTTCAGTGAGATTACCCAACAGCCTTTTACAGATGGAGAATAACCAGGGTTAATGGTTTGCATAGAAATAGGTTGGCTTTTTTGGGTGCTGAGGGATGCAGAAGTTGAAGAGACCCAACTGGGTGAGGGACCTGCCACCAAAAACACTTACATGTTCAGCAAGTATTTGCTAAGCCCCTGTTCAACCTGAGACCCACATTCCATTAGGGGAGATAAAAATGGAGACAATTCCAATAGAGGGTAACTGTCTTCTATAATCAAATTACCATGGCTTCAGAAAGCAAAAAAAAAATGGCTAATTTATTTAGGAGAGCTTTCTGAGGGAGATCCCTGGAAGAGGTACCATCTGAGCTGAGTTTTGAAATAAGAGACATTTTCCTCCATCTGTGTACTGGAAAGAACAACAGGGAATTTTGTGCAGCTGGAATGTTCAGTATGAGGAGAGAAGGGCAGAAGATGATGTTGGAGATGTGGTCCTGGAAAAGGTTGTGATGGCTCTTAAATGTAGAGTTAAGCAGTATGAGATTTTTTTCTAGATATAAAGAAATACTGAATAATTTTAAGCCCAGTAAAAAGATGATTAGACTTGCATTTTAGGAAAACAATTCTGTTGTCTGTTTGCAGGATGGAATAGACTGGGACAAGGCTATAGGACATGAAAAAGTAAGCAGGGCACTCTTCAAATAGTCAAGGCAAGAGAAAATATGCACCTGAATTAAGGCAATAGCCATGACTAGGAAAACCTTGTATTTCCCTCTTCCTCTCCCTGATGCAAATGAGGCATAACTTCGTTCCAGCTTTAGCAGTCACCCCATGATCAGACGACTGCCTGCCTGCCCTAGGCTGCTGCCAGTGGTCTGGCCCTGGCTTGGGGGATGGAGGCTGGTATGTGGAGTTGCCATGTGATAGGACCTAGAGAGACAAGCTTGGGAATCAGAAGAAAGAAATTCAAATCCTAGTGTTACCATATTATGGACTGAATTGTGTCCCCTCAGATCTAATCCCCAATGTTACTTCATTTGGAGAAAAGACCTTTAAGGAGGTAATTAAGATTAATTGAGGCCATGATCTGATAGGATTGGTGACCTTATAAGAAGAGGAAGAGACACCAGAGATGTTTTTCTCTCTCACACATACCAAAAAAGAAAGGCCATGTGAGGACACAGTGAGAAGGTGGCCATCTGCAAGCCAGGAAGGGAGGCCTCACCAGACACCAGCCTGATGGCATCTTGCTCTTGGACTTCTAGCCTCCAGAACTGTGAGAAAATACATTTCTATTGTTTAAGCTCCTGCAGGGTGGCAGAATATGCCACCTCAAGACATGCCACTTTAGTGTAAGAATTATTTTGAAGGCAATTGAGAAGATGTAGATACTATAGATCTATCTGCTAGCTGTTATTTGCCTTAGAATAGCACATAAAATGTTTCCCTTCTCTACCAGGAAAATGTTAATCATCGGAGATAACTTTAGACCTTATATACTTTATATTTAAAGCACATACGTATAAGCAGATATACAGTATATATATGCTATTAAATTTTTATGGGGGGAATTAGGAAAAAAATGACTAAAAGCCTACTTTTTATGCTACATTTTTCTATAATTTATTAGCCTGGAGATGGCATCAAAGGAAACTACATAGCAAACTTTGCTAACTAGCCTTTATCTACCATTGTTACCCCTACAGTTACCTTCTTACCATTTACCACCCCTACAGATTCAAGTTTCTTCTCCTTTTTCTTGTCACTTCTCTAAAACTATAGTGTTCCTTTGTTACAATTCTGTATAGGCCCAAGTTCTAACACTTTGAGTCACTCATCTCTGAGTGCTCCCATTTGTAAGTGCAGTGCACATGCTAAAAATCTTCTGCTTTTCTCTCTTTAATCTGTTTTTTGTCGGCCCAGCTTATAGTCCCCAGGTAGAGAACCTAAAAGGGTACTAGGAAAAAGGTTTTTCCTCCTCTACATCACCCAGTCTGTAGTAATTTGTTCTGACAGCCTACGCTCAGACACACCATTTGCAGCTAAGTCTCTTGAACAAATCATTTAAACTGACTAAGCCTCACTTTCTTTATCTCTAAAGTGAAAACAGTAAAATAATAATTTGTGCTTCACAGGGTCAAATAATACACAGTTAGCAAATGAGGCTTATGTGAAAGCTCTTCATAAATTATGCATATAAAATAAAATAATAAATATTCCTCCTATGAGTTCCCTGAACCAATAAAAAAATTAAAGTATTTTCAATCATAATATTAGTTTAAGTATTATACTTAACTATAATATCTACCTCTTGGGCATATTTTGGAAGCATCTAATTAGCCAATAATCAAAAGCTAATCAATCACAGATGGCTAAAGGGCTTTCAGTTCAATTTCAATAATGGTAACCAGTGCCAATAAAACCATTTGGAAAATTTCAATGTTTTCCTAAAAAAATAATACAGAGTTCCAAATATACTCATATGAAGTACCCCAATTATAGCTTAGATAATAGACTTCCTGGAAATGTTTAAAATCTGTAGGCACATTCAGGAAGAGAAGTCTTCAACATTTATTTTGTTTTACTAATATTGCTATTACATGGAAAATCTATTCATAAGCATGGACAGAAAAATAATCACATAGAAAGTATATTCACTTGTAATTGATATAAATATTCATTTTATATTAGGGCCTCAAGAGAATTTCTCAACTTTGTTTCATTATTGAAAAAAGTAACATAAAAGTAGCCTTTTTGTCATTTTTTTTCTAACTTCCCCATGAAAATTTATTATATATATATATATATATATATATATATATATATATATATATATATATCTGTTTATATGTTTGTACTTTAAACATAAATTATATAACCAAGAACTAATTTTCATCCCCTTGGGGTGACATGGCCTTCATTGAGAATGCATGGTCTTAAGGTGATTCCATAATAAAGCATCTAATTGGTCTGCACAATAAAGGTGATGAAAAATGCACTCAATTGAGAAATAAATCTGTTTCTTAGAGGGCATACCTGGACATAGAGAAAAACATGACTGGAGGGGTCCAGCTTCAGGCCAAACTGCGGTTAGGAACTAGACATAACTAGATCTAGATTGAGGGACTATCTCTATAAGAACCTCTTTGCATGAGGAGCCCAGCAGTGTTCTGGGAAGCAATCTACCCTGAAGGAAGAAAACAAGTTTGGTTCAGAGCCAATGAGCCAGTGGAAGAGGTGAGCAGAGGTCTGTTCACAGCAGCAAGCCTGTTGCATAGATTGTCCCTCTTCCCAGGGACACAGACTGAATCCTCAGGCAAGGTGCTGCAATACAAGAGAAATAAAATCTGAAATACCTTCCATGCCTTCTGCCTGTGTTTCCCACAGCATACTGAGAAGCAAGTCACCAGCAGTACATAGTACAAGGACATATGTGTAACTGGCAGGAGGGCTTTCATGGCTACTGCAGGTAGGCAAGTGTGACTTATAACTGTTGTCCTCATGCCAGTCTCAAGTCTTTGAGCTGTATAACCTGGGAGCCATGAATGAGACCCATATTGCAAAGGATGCTGATACCTATATACCTGCCCAATAGCATCTGATTATCTTAGCACAACATTTAACACTTTTCATGACAGAGGCTGAGCCTATCTTTTGAGCTGTGGTTTTAGAGTCAATTAGACCAGATTTGACTCCTGTTTCTTCCAACATAACCCCTCTAAGTTTCAGTTTTCACCTCTGTTAAATGGGGATAATAATAGCACAGAGGGGATTAAATTAGATCGTACATGCAGTGTGCCGTTTGCACAATGCCTAGAACAGGATAACTACTTAATAAGTTTTAGCTGTTTTCAGCCCTTGCCCATAATTATTGCACTCAGTATTTCAGCTGTGTGAAAATAATGAAAATTTCTCAAATATGCCTCTGTGACTTAATACATGTGTCTTCTGCCTGAAATGTTTTTTAATGACATTTTTCTGTCTGGAGAGCACGTACCCTTCCCGCTTTAAGCCCCCAACTCAAATGTCATATCCTCTGAGAATGAGATTCCAGAAAAATCAATGAAGCTCTCTGCAACTCTTTACTAAGCTCCTGTTAGAGCCTTAATCACACTATAGGTTCTCTCTATTCCTCCCCTTTCCAGCCCCACCCAACACTGGATTGTGAGCCCCCTTGAGAGAGAGAGTCTACCACATTAACTTTTACAATTCCAGGGACCCAACACAAAGTCTGCACTAAAAAATGATGCACTGATGCATGATCTATTAATTCTATTTCTAGAGCAAATACCTGACCCCAGTGTCCCCTCCATGCATAGCACATTTTTGGCTTTTCTTTGAAGCCCCATAAAACCTACGTCACTGAATTTTCTACTGATTTGAAGTCCTTCAGCCCATCCAAAAATTTCTCTTCTTTCATACCAGAATGATACGCAGATGAATGCTGCCTAACTCTTTCTGTGACTGTCAGACAATGCCTTAAGATAAACAGGTTGTAAACACTGTGTTTGATTCCTCAAACACTTATTAACTCCCTTCTAGGCCAGACACTGTGCTCTTTCAGGGTGCAGTTCAGAGCACTGAGGCTCAGAGCAACTTCCCTAAGATCGCTCAGCAGCAGAGGGGGGATTCAAATCCTAGTTTCTTGCTCTTTTGTTCTATCATGTTGTCTGGCTCTGATACTGAAGCAAACATGAGGGCTGAGGAATGGTTGCATCTACCTGTTTTAGGAAGGCCTTTGAGGGGAGGATGGAGATGTGTTCTGCTCATAGGGTTGGTGTTGAGGAGTAAAGAGGGGGTAGTGGAAGTTCCCTTCCACACACCTAGATGATTACCATCCTTTCCCTGGATGAGGGGCCTGAGGACTTCTCCAACCTCAACTCACCTGTATTCTCATCCTCCCCAGTCCCTGTCTAACACACACACACACACACACACACACACACACACACACACACACACACTCACACACACACACACACACACACACACTTCAGGTAAAATCAAAGAAAGAATACACCTTTGAGCAAACATTAAGCATCAACTAAAAGAAAGCAGAACCCATTTTCTAGCACAGTTCCTGCTTCGATGAACAGGTCAGGTTTGTGATGAACAAGGAACTTGTGGATGTCCTGACAGTGAGGGAAGCTGCTTGAAAACAGGGGGCTCTCTGAAGTACATCAGAGATCTTCCCATGTATCTCTTTTAATGTATTTAATCAACCGGACAGTATCTTTATTTCGAAGACACGCTCAGGGAAAAGCCAGCCCAGCCCTGGGCAGAGGGATCCCAGTCTTTCCGTGGCAGTGGAGGCCCACAGTGGGGCCTCAGGGCAGGATACAAAGCCACCTGTTTCAGTGATTCTGAAAGGGCCACTGCACTGTGAAATAGGAATCAGAGAAGAATTCTCACAAGGCTGGCTTTCGGAGAGAAGCCAATTGTCCCTACCCAGGGGGGACCTTCAGGCAACCTAGCTCAGCCATGTGTCTCTGGGAACTTTCTCTGTGGGCCTGAGACAAGCTACCGAGAAAACGTGGAATGGATGGGGAACAGGCAGACCAGGGCCCAAATCCTGACCCTGCTATTTACTAGCTGTGTGACCTTGGGGAGGTTACTTTACCTCTTGGAGTCAGTTTTCTCATTTCTAGAATGGGGATACTAACAGTATTAACTACTTGTGGTTATTACACAGAAGGCATGAGGTTTTATATGTGAAACTGCATAACACCGAGCATGGCACATGCCAAGTGCAGTTAAATAACATTAAAACCAGCACACCACACCGTGAATACTCCCCAGCTTTCTGTGACTCACCTGCTCAGCTGGGTCCACAGCCTCTGTGCCTTGTGTGTGACTTCCCACACACTAACACTGCATGTTATTGCTTTACAGTGTCTGGATAAATTTGCACAGGCAGCTGCGGTCCAGGAGGGCTTCACTTCCCCAAAACGCTCCACTTCTGCCCTGAGGAGTTAACACCAGACTCCCCTGAGGCAGAGAAAACTGAAGAGGAAGAAGGTGCAGCTGAGCCACCAGCTCCCCTCAATGATGGAGGTGGTGGCAGCACCACCAACCACCCAGGGCTCTCGCGCTGAGAGCACCCCCTGCTGGCTGCCCCACCACCTTCCAAAAGCGGTCGCCTCTCAGGCTTCTTGTTTGTAGGAAGCCTATGAGGTGTTTCTGAATAGTCTTCCCGACTGTGACACACATCTTAGCAAGGTATCTATCCTGAACTGGGTGATTGTTATTTTTTTAATTGCGCTAAAATATATATAACATCAAATTTATCATTTTAGCCATTTTTTAAGTGTACCATGCAGTGGCATTACATACAGTCATAATGCTGCACAACCATCACCACCATCCATCTCCAGAATGCCTTCCTTCTTTCCATAGTGAAACTTTATACCCATTAAGCAACTCCCCATTTCTCCCAGTTCCCAGGCCCTAGCAGCCACGTTCTACTTTCTGTCTCTGTGAATCTGACCATCCTAGGTACCTCATATAAGTGGAGTCGTGTTGTATTTGTCCTTTTGTGACTGGCTTCTATCACTTAGCATAGTATCCTCAAGGTTCACCTATGTTCACCTATGTAACATGTGTCAGAATTGCCTTGCATTTTTAGGCTAAATACTGCATTTTTTTGCATGTATATGCCACATTTTGTTTACCTGGTCATCTTCGAATGGACACTTAGGTTGCTTCCTCCTCTTGGCTATGTGAATAATGCTGCTGTGAGCATTGATGGACAAATATCTGTTCAAATTCCTGCTTTCAATTCTTTGGGGTATATACTCAGAAGTAGAATTGCTGGATCAAATAGTAATTCTATGTTTCATTTTTCTGAGGAACCACCATACTGTTTTCTGATGTTACTTTTTTTCTTAATTTAGAAATTGTACCTTTTCATGCCACTGTTTTCTATGCCTCCTCCAGACCCCAACTGGGCTCCTGGGCAGTATCTGTCAGTATGTATAGGCTCATCCTCACTGCTTTGACTCATTCCCTTGCATTTCAAGGATCATAATCTCTAACCCTCTATGTCCTTCCTGCCCTTGGGCCACACCACCTACTTTAGGCAAGTGAGCCCCCAAATCCCAAACCCCGATTTTCTGTGGAAGCCAACACCGCAGTACCTTCAGATCATTGAGAAAACAAATTGGGGCAGGTATTTTTTTAAACCCGTGGTACAAAACAAGGGCCCAATGACAACAGTTCCCAAACTCTCACCATACTGTTTTTCTCATTTGGGGATGATAGGCCATAGCTTCTGAACTTCCCAAAGAATAAGAAAAACTGAATGTAAAATAACCTCGATCTATATTTTTTGGTAAAATAACTAAGTTTATTTATATTTGTTCTTTGTTGACGTAATTCTTTAATGCCTTGCCCATTTTCCCACTGGTAACATCCCCACTACCAGAATCTGCCCCCACCGTGGAGCAGCGATGAATTAAATGCTGACATGAGCTCACCATCCAAAATTGGCTTCATCAGCCTCCAGGGAACTGAGGCTCAGTCCCACCGAGCCGGACCAAAGTAAACCCAGGAGAGAAACACACTTGAGGGAAGAAGCTTCTGACTGTGAAAAGGAAAGCTTATTTCCTGACAAACATCACAAAATAATGAACTGAAGCATGGAGCATCTGTGTAAAGTGTGTGTTTGGAGACTTTGTAGAAAATGCTGATACCACTCCAATGCCAGCTGTAGAAATTGAAGCCCAGCAATATCTTCTCCTGGAAGAATTACCTACTTTCTTGGGTTTTGGGGAGATAATTAAGCAAGAGCAGCAGAAGATACTGTCTCCAGAGCCCTCACAGGGTAGGTGATGTATATAGCCCTTCCAAGATGAAAGAAATACTGGGGTTGAACAAAGTCCTTTCTGGAGTTTGTGTCAAGGGATACCCACCCCTAGTAGGCACAGACTGGTTTAGACCCCCCTCTCTAGAAGAATAAATGTTCCTGTTCGCCCCTGTTGGGTACCAGGATTGTGACTGCACATAGAGATTGGATAGCTCTTCTTAATGATACTTTTATCAGTCATTGATTCAACAAGCACTTACTGAACATCTACTCTGTGTCAGGTACTGAGATAATAATGGCCCAACTAACATGTTTATTAAGTGCAAGTCTATGTGCCCATGCCTTACATGCATTATCTAATTAATTCTCAGGACAATGCTGATTGTTACCATTGTCCCCATTTTACCGAAGAGGCCCTCGTAGCCTGGTAAGTCTGTAATTTGCTCCAGATCATGGTGATAGTAGCAGAGAGAGGATTTAACCCATGTACATGACAGGAGAGCCCATGTTTTTAACCACTTTATTAGAGTGAGGACAACCACTAGGAACTATTAAGGATACAAATTTAATAAAGTATGATCATTCCCCATGCCCCCCACTCCCTTCCAGGGAGCTCAGAGTCCCTTCAGGAAGTGTCAAGGCAATAATATTTCAATATTGTCTGGGTGTTCAGGATACATAGGTGACACAAAAGCACAACAAGAGAAAAAAATCAATTAACTGGACTTCATCAAAATGTAAAACTTTTGTGCTTCAAAGGACACCATCCAAAAAGTAAAAAGACAACCCATAGAATGGGAGAAATTTTATAACTGAAACTCATCTGAAGAACTCCTTATATAGAGAATCCAAACAGTTCAATCATGCACAATAATAAGCATGTATGGTAAATGATAAAAAGACAACCTAAGCAAAGTAGCTGAACATTTTTTTCTCCAAAGAAGATACACAAATGGCCAAATAAACACATGAAATGATGCTCATAATCATTAGCCATAAATGAAGTATAAATCAAAACCACACTGTGATACCACTTCGTCAGTTCTAGGATGGCTGTAATGAAAAAGACAGGTAAGTGATAGTGAGGATGTGGGGAAATTGGAACCCCTGGTACACACTAGTGAGAATATGAAATGGTGTAGCTGCTTTGGAAAACAGTTTGGCAGTTTCTCAACAGATAAAACACAGAGTTGCCATATAACCCAATTTTCAAATACACAAAAACTTGAATACAAATAATCATAGCATGTGAACATTCATATTTATATGTTAATATTCATACAGCCAAAAAGTAGAAAAACCCAAATGTCAGTCAACTATTGAAGTGTGTTTTATTTTTCAAATGGAATGTTATTGAACACAACTGTTGGAGGAGATTTTTTTTCATAAAAGTTAACAAGAAACAAAAAATGAAATCAGATTTCCAATCAAGATGGCAGATTAGGTAAATGCTGTGCTTACTTCCTCTCATGACCACATCAAAATTACAACTAAACTACAGAACAACCATCATTGAGAATCACCTGAAGTCTAGCTGAACTGAAGCACTAATACTAAGGACATACAAAAGAAGCCACCTCGAAATCGATAGAAGACACAGAGATACAAAACAAGCTGATCTCATACTCACATTAAAATAGGGAGGTATATCTCACCTGTAGTTTCCCACCCCACCCCATCCCCCAGAAGAGCGAGTAATCCCAGCCCCACACCAGGTTTCCCAGCCCTGGGTATCAGTGTCAAGGAGGGAAGTCCTCATAATTTCTAACTGTGTAAACCAGCAGAGATTGTGGCTAAGGGAGATGAGAGTGGCTACGGGCCCAGGTGATTCCCTTAAAGGGCCCATGCACAGACTTATTCTCTGATGGACTCACTGTTTCTGAGCTCCAATGTTGGGTCACCAGCTAAAAAGTCACCAGACACATACAGGGAGGAAATGAGTTGTCTGGCTCTAGGGTGAGGGCAAGAGGGTCAGCTTTCTTCTGGATGATAGACCTCCAGAAGCTGTTTATCCCTCTTGCCTCCCATCATGAAGATGTATTTGCCCATCATAGTTCAGTGTTCATCAACCTGACTAACCATTTGACCACCCTGCCCTGATTATTCTGAGACCTTGCCCCACCCACGTTTGGGGCACACACTAGCCTCTTCCAGTGGCTTTTCCATACAAATGGCCCATCTTGGCTCATGCTGCAGACTTTCCTAAAATTGCTCAAAGATTCACAAAACCCAAACAAACAGCATCTGGTTTCAACATGTCCTGCACCTCAGGTTGAGCAGACTTCGTTATAGCTGGCCTTGGTTCACTGCTTGGCCTCTCAAGGCACCTCCAAGCACAGCATGGGCAGCAGCCATCTGCAGATTGCTTTGTGGCTCATGTCAGGTAGCCCCAGAGCAGGGCACAGGCTCTGGCTAAACCTGGCCTGCAGCAGGTCTCCTCCCAGGTGGCTCCTAGGCTGGCACACCCAGTAGCCAGCTTCAGACCAAGCCAGAGCATCACCCAGCCACTTCCAAGGACAACACACCTAAAAGGAATACTGGGCAGGCACCAGAGCCCTGCTAAAGCAAATTCTACTCTGTAGGGTCAGCCCCTACACTGCAGCTACTCCATTGTAGTCACAGCCAGTCCTCACAACCAATAAGCTTGAGGTTCAGTCCTTCTTACTGACATGCAAATAGCAACCAAGGCTCAACTGCAACAGGAGAACAAACACAACACACACAAGTTACCACTGGGTCCTACAGGACACCTACTATATAAGGCCACTCTACTAAGACTGGGAGACATACCAGCACTACCTAAACATAGAAACAAATACAGGGAGGCAGCCAAAATATAGAGACAAAGAAACATGTCCCAAATAACAGAACAGAACAAAGTTCCAGAAAAAGAACTAAACAAAATGGAGACAAGCAATCTATTAGATGCAGAGTTCAAAACACTTTATAAAAATTTTTAGTGATCTCACAACATAGAGATAGGAAACATAAAAATGAGATAGAAAACATAAAAATGAACCAGCCAGAAATAAAGAATACAATACCTGAAATGAAGAATATATTACATGAAATCAACAGTAGATTAGATGAAGTACAGGACTGAATCAGCGATTTAGAAGATAAGGTAGCAGAAAACACCCAATCAGAACAGCAAAAGAAAAAACAAAATCCAAAATAGTGAGGACAGTTTAAGGGGCCTCTAGGACAACATCAAGCACACCAACATTTGCATCATAGGGGTACCAGAAGAAGAGACAGAGCAAAAAATGAAAAAACTATTTGAAGAAATAATGACTGAAAACTTTCCTAACCTGGCAAAGGAAATAGATATTCAAGCCCAGGAAGCATAGAGAGTCCCAAACAAGATGAACCAAAACAGGCCCACACCAAGACACATCATAATTAAAATGCCAAAGGTTAAATACAAAAAGAGAATATTAAAAGCAGAAAGAGAAAAGCAGTTGTTACTTACAAGGGAGCTTGAGATTGTTAGCTGATTTCTCAACAGAAACTTTACAGGCCAGAAGGAATTGGCACAAAATATTCAAAGCGATGAAAAGCAAGGACCTACAACCAAGATTACTCTACCCAGCAAGCTATTTAGAATCAGAGGACAGATGAAGAGCTTCCTAGGCAAGAAAAAGCTAAAAGTTGGGGGTTCCCTGGTGGTGTAGTGGCTAGGCTTCAGTGCTCTTAATGCTGCAGCCTGGGTTTGATTCCCAGTCGGGGAACTACCGCCCCCACCCCCACCACCAAAAAAAAGAAAAAGAAAATGCTAAAAGATTTCATCACCACCAAACCAGTATTACAAGGAATATTAGGGAGACTCCTTTAAAATAAAAAAGAAAGAGAAAAAATATGAATAATAAAATGGCAGTAACTACATATCTATCAATTACTTTAAATGTAAATGGATTATAAGCTTCAATCAAAAGACCTAAGAAAGCTGAATGAAGGGAGGAAAAAAAGTCCTCACATATGCTGCCTACAAGAGGTTCACTCTAGATTGAAAGACAACAGACTAAAAGTAAAGGGATAGAAAAAGGTATTTTATGAAAATAGAAACAAACAAAAAGCTGGGTAGCAATACTTACACTAGACAAAATAGACTTTAAAACAAAGGCTATAACAAAAGACAAAAAAAGGACCTAGTAATCCCACTTCCGGGTATTTATTTGAAGAAACCCAAAATGCTACATTGAGGGGAGGCATCCATCCAATTCTTTGCAGCATTGCTCACGATGGCCACAATGTGGAGGCAGCCTGGGTGTCCATCGATGGATGAGTGGGTAGAGAGTTGGTGGTGCATACTCATGTGCAATGGACTATCGCTCAGTCAAGAAAGGGAATGGGTGGCAGGGATGGATCCAGAGGGTCTTGTGCTTAGTAACGTGTGGGCAGCGTCTGAGCCAGAGGCCAGGTCGATTTGGAGAAAATGGGCTTAGCGAGGCTGCCTATGTACTCGGAATCCGAGGTTTGGGGGTCCTGCGGGGCTGCCCGGAACGTGGTGGACAAGGACACATTCAGGATGTGGTTCTGGCTGGCTGAGGGGAAGGAGGAGAGCAACATGGCCTGCGGGGCAGAGGAATCGTAAACAGGACGACAGGATGGGGGTAGGCAACATTGTTTCACAATTAAGAAGTTACACCCCCTGTTGTTCTTGGGATATAAAATAAACCCGCTGGAGCCCAGAGGGGTCTCTGTGTCTCCATCAGAGCACTGGGAGCGCCCCAGTCCTAGCTCTGCTGTCTGTTTTGTCTGTGTGTGTGTGTCTGTGTTTTCCTTCATTCCCCGTCACCTCCCCTCCGGTTCTGTTCTCCCCGCGACCAGCAGCAATTTATGTCAGACAGAGAAAGACGGTGCAATGTCATTTCACAATAAGGAACAAAATAAACAAACAAACATACAATTTCATGGTTCCCACAGGGAAAGGGCATTGGAGGGCTGTGTGGAAGGGATTAAGAAGTACGAATCGGCTGTTACTGGTAGGCATGAGGATGTACAGGACAGCGTAAGAAAGACAGTCAGTAATATTTTAATAACTAGGTATTGTGTCAGATGAGTACTAAACTTATTGGGGTGTTAGGTGGGAGGGGGATTTGGGGGGCAGGGTGAAAATGTGAAGGGATTAAGAAGTGCAAATTTATAGTTACAAAATAGGGGATGAGAAGTACAGCATAGGGAAAATAGTCATTAATATGGTAATAACTACGTATAGTGCAAGGAGGGCACTAGACTATTCGGGGGATCACTTCTGAAATTATATAAATGTCTAACCACTATGCTGCACACCTGAAATTAAAATAAAATAATATTGAATGTCAACTGTAATTGAAAATTTTAAAAGGGAGGGAGGGGAAGGGGAATAAGAGATCCAAATTTCCAGGTGTAAAACAAATAAATCATGGAGATGTAACGTACAGCATGGGGAATACAGTCAGGAATACTGTGACAGCGTGGCACAGTGTCAGAGGGCTGCTGGACTTATCGTGGTGGTCACTTCTTTAGGTATATACATGTTGAATAACTATGGTATCCATCTGAACCAAATATAATATTGTATGTTAACTGTATTTTAATAAAAATCTTTTCATAAATAAAAATGAAATATTATTTGACAATAAAAAGTAAGGTACTGCTACAGGCTGCTGCATGGATGGAATTTGAAAACATTATGCTAAGTAAAAGAAACTAGTCATGCATCTTGTAGGATTCCATTTGCATGAGATGGAAAACAAGAGGCAAATCCATAGAAACAGAAAGCAGATTCGTAGCTGGAGTTGGAGCCTGCTGGGAAGAGTGGGGGGTGGCGGGCCATAGGTACAGCATCTCTTCTGAAGGTGAGGAAAATGTTCTAAACCTCACTGCAGTGATTATTTTCACAACTCTGTGAATATACTAAGTCACTGAATTGTACACTTTAAATGGGTGAATGATATGGCTCAATCAAGCTGTCACTTTAAAAATGATATGCTGATAGCAAGTAGAAGAGAGCCCTTGGGGGAAGAAGATGGACATTCACCGGGAATGCCTTCATTTAGCACAATGTACTGAGCGTTCCAGGTGCCATGCTGGGCAACGCAGAAATCAGGCAGATGCTACTGCTGCATTGAGGTTGAGCACAGTCTTGCCAGACTGCAAGGAAAGTTCAGGTAACTGTGAGAAGATCTGTGTTTGGAGGGCAGAAGGTATGTGAGGCTCTAAGGGCTCCCGGGAGGGACGTACTTGAGAGTATAGAGCGCGAGGTGTGAGGTCACCCTCTGGAAGTGGAAATGGACATACCACGTAGGAGAGCAGAGATGCAAAGACATCAGGAGCACAAGGGGTCTATGACCCCAAGCCTCAGTTGAAGCTCTTTTCAATATATTGCTCTATCCACAGCCATGGTTCTTTAATGAGATGAATTTGCCCCAAGGGACATTTGGCAATGTCTGGAAATATTTTTTATTTTCACAACTCAGGGGGACAAAGGACAGGACAGCCCCTCGACAACATTATCTGGTCTAAAATGTCAGTAGTGCCAAGAGCTTCAGAAACCCTGATCTAAGGAAATAAGCGTTGATCAGTAGAGGAATGGTCAGCAGAAACCACCTGTTATGGGTTAAATTGTGTCCCCCCTAAGAAAAGGTGTGTAGAAATCCTAACCCTCAATACCTCGGAATATGACCTTATTTGGAAAAAGAGTCGTTGCAGATGTATTTAGTTAAGATGAGGTTACATTGAAGTAGGGTGGGCCCCTGACCCAACGGGGCTTGCATCCTTATAAAAAAGAACACCATGTGAAGATGAAGGTAGATATTTGAGTGATGCATCAACAAGCCACGGCATACCAAGGATTGGCACCAACCCCCCAACTAGAGAAGAGCCATGGAACAGTATTCTATCTCACACCTCCCGAAAGCACCAACCCTCCCAACACCTTGATCTCAGACTTCCAGCCTCCAGAACTGCAGCAGAATAAATGTCTGTTGTCTGAGCCACCCAGTGGTACTTCGTTGTGGCAGTCCTAGCAAACTGATACACCACCTGAGCACTGCTATGGGAGACAACGCCTTGGCCAATGGACTTTGCACATCCTGGACCCCCAGGCATGAACATCATTCAGTCCCTGTATTTTCCTAGTTCTGTTTCCAGACTTACCGAGTTATAGATCATTATGATATTCACTTCCTCCCCATCCCAGGCAAAGGGTGGGCTAATTATTTGGTGCAAGCATGCCAGTCTTGATGTTTTTCAGGGCCTGAGTTCTCAAGCTTGATTGGCAAGAGTGAATCTATGTCTCAAAGCAGAGATCCAAACCCAGCCGGCCTCACCTTAGGTACATAGGGTGTACACAGCAAAGGATGAACAAGAACTTCCCTTGGAGTGAAGGA
This sequence comes from Lyroderma lyra, assembly GCA_004026885.1. Classification (NCBI taxonomy): domain Eukaryota; kingdom Metazoa; phylum Chordata; class Mammalia; order Chiroptera; family Megadermatidae; genus Lyroderma; species Lyroderma lyra. The sequence continues at coordinate 45,835 of PVJL010002943.1, forward strand.
AGAAAATATTAGACATTATTTAGAATTTTTTAAACATTAGAAATAAATTGAATTAATATCTAATGCATGAATTGACACAAAACCTGTAAATACTTTATGAATACATTTTTATGTATTGTGGGTGAGTGCTTTAAAACAATTTCAGTGATAGCAGTTTGTGGTCACTGCCTTATACATGGCCTTAGATAATACCACTGCCATTCTCTAATGTGCTCTGGTTGAACTAATTCATACAAGACCTTGAATGTTGGGCTAAGGGATTTGGCCTCTCTCCCGTAGGCTATGTAAGCCCTCAGAAGGTTTTAAGTAGAAAAAAGATTGTAGCAATTCTGGGGGGAGATTAACAGCACAGTAATTAGTGTGGATTCTGGAACCAGCTAAATAAATTTACTAGCTGTAATATTTCCTAGGTGTTTAACCTTGAGCAAGTTATTTAGCCTCTTTAAGCCTGTTTCCTCATCTGTAAAATAAGGATGAGAGTAACCACCTCTTGACATAGTAAGGATTGAAAGAGATACCACATTCAGAGCACCATGCACAGGGTGTCTGGCACATGACAAGCCATCAATAATTGTTTGGTATGATTCTATTTTAGGATATCATGCTCTTGGACCCATATCTCAATGTAAGATTAAGACCCCAAGCCACCACATTCTAAAACTAGCTCTTCAAATATAGATGGAAGCTGCCTAAAAAGCAGTATTTAAAGGTACATAAATTTTTTGGTTCCAGAACCTGCTAGTTTACTCAGTCCTGGGAATAATAACTTTGAAGACCCCTGATAACCAGCAAAGGCATGTCTGTGGCATTTGTGTACAAGATTTAAATCCAGGTCTGCCACACTGTAGTGTACCAAGCTGTCTTTATACTCATATGGTAAGCTCTAAGACTAGTTCCTCTTCAAATGCTTTATTTCCTTATATAAAAATATTATCACTTCCTGCTTTAACATCACAGCCTTGAGGCTGTACCTGCCTCCATCCTTAATCAGCACTAATTGGATTTTGAAATCCAAATGGAAAAAATGGCAGGTGGTGTTATTATGGTGTTATAGCCGTTCATCTTCCAGCTGGTTTTAAAGCTGCATTCCTCTTCCCCTCAGAAAGTCCAAGTCATTCTCTCAGTAGAAGAAGGAAGTATTTGCAGGTGCTAAATTTGTTCCTATAGAAGCAACTCTCAGAGCTCTTCTGTCAAATGACATCCAAGAACGCCACCTCCTGGCCAAAATTGAAAATGAAAAGAAAATGAAAGAATCAGCAGGTGCCTAAATGGTCTTGTGCCTTTAATCAGGGGCTTAACTACTTAACCATGAAAATAAGCTTCCCAGGGCTCACGAGAGTTGCCCAATTTGCAGAAACTGAGTGTTTATTTTCGTAGCACAATTTCCAGCTGCCTGCACCCTGCATCCTTTACGGTATGAAGCATCTGCTTATGCTGCATTGGTGGTGGTTACGTTTTTGCTGAAAGACCCCTCCTGGATGCTGCGGGCCAGTGCATAAGCTAGGTCTCCCAGGTTTGAAAATTGGACGCGGACATCAAAAATGTCTTCTGCATTAGCCTATTAGGACCCAGGAATCAGGTACAAGACTCTTTATAATTCAATACTAGACAAAAAATGATAGGAAGACAATTTTTATGATACTGTATAAAAACAAAAAAATGAATAATTGAAGCAATCTGGTCAAGGATCACCGTATCTATGACTGTCACTTTGCTCATTAAAAAAAAAATACCAGTGTTTCTGCAATAATGAGATAAATGTATTCCTGGGAAAGGGGAAAACACATTTTCCGCAAAATTGCAAACTAAAAATAATAAGATTTGTGGGGAAAATAGTGTTGGTGTCACTTCAAAACATTGCAACTTTACAACCGGAGCTCTCACAAAAGCAATAACACCCCTAATAAAAATACTAGCAGAGTTTTAAAAGAGTGCTCAGCTCCTAATAAATAAAAATTCTGAAGAAAACAAGGGCTATGTCTTAAAAAATAAAAAGGCAAAAAAGATAATTTGATGGAAGGCAATGTAAGGAAAACGGTAGTCTTCTGAGTCATGGAGATGAGGAAATGATGCACAGGATTGGGGGCACTGAGCAGGAGGCAGTCCTACGACGGAGTTTATGGCTCAGCTAAGGTGACAGGGAAACACGAGCCCTGTGACCACTCTGCCCCCGCCGCAGCTTGCTGTATCCGCTGTATTCCTGCACTTTGCCTTCACCTTCTTACAGGCTAGGAGCATCACATCCCAAGCAATGCAATTTCCTCGTTTCACTGACATTATTCCTCCATTTATCCACTACATTTGAGCTAATTTATGTTAAAATCACTCATAAACACACCATATCATAGCAAAACAGACTGAACGTGGGATGCTTCCCTGCCATACATTTGACACTAAGCCCTGTGGAAAGAATGACTGTCATCCCTGCTTCTTTCTCTGGTCTGTCTCCCCACAGCCTCGATGTTGGACTCACGGATGACTGACCTCCCAGCCACGGGGACCCCAACAAGGCTCTGGGCTCAGAGGCTTCAATTATGTCTGCGGTACTATCAGACAGCAAGATAATGTATATTTGACAAGTTTATTTCGGTTACCAGTAAGACAATCTAAACTAAAACTGTCTTAAGAAGAAAAAGATTTTTGCTCACCTAATAAAAAGTCCAGATGTCCATGTGGCTTCAGGCTTAGTTGGAGTCCACAGCTCGGAGTGGGTCCCTGTCTAGCTCTCTTTCTTGCCTTCACTCTCTCCATTTTCTGCTTTCCTTGGTGATAGCATTCTTTTTCAGGCCTTCTCCCACTTTCGACCTCTGAGCACCCCCTCCCACTTCATAATCCTTGTAGCTAGCTAGTAATCCCAGGGAATGAAAGCTTCTCTTTCCTGATCATCTTTGCCAAAAAAAAAAAATATATATCCAGTAATTATCCTATTGGCGTGGCTTGATGCACAAGCTCCCCAAACCTTGTTCTTGTCCACTCTGGACACCAGGAACCAGGGCTTAGGAATCCTGGCAAAGATCTGTGTCCAGGCTTGTTATAACACACATTGGGTCCAGTGCTTCTGAATGGATCCAACAAGGCACGTATGAAGAGTTACACTCACCAACAAAGAGCCTTCCTTGGGAGATACCATAGTTCCCCAGGGCTCTTGCACAATCACTAGTCAACAAAGGTGTACATGTAGGCATCCACACTTGTACAGTAGACTCTCAATTAACCAGCACCCGTGGGGATTAGTAGATGCCAAATAAATGTAAGTAGACTCTCCATCAACTGGCACTCTCAAGCAACTGGCAAAATAATGTTGCCGGTTGCTTGAGTTCTGATTAACAAAGTGTCTACTGTATATACATGCACACACACAATAATAATAAAAGACATGGCTTTTTCTCATTGATTCTGGCAGATAAAGGATAAAGCCAAATCTGTTTGTTTGAGAGTGTGGTATTTCCAACACCCAAATAACCATAATAGATTCATTTTCATCATACGAATGTTCTGTCTCTGATCTGCTGTCTGTTTCCTGTGGTTTTTTAACAATTGCAACTGTATTCCATTCCACTCTCCTCTGGCTTCTTTCATCTTCTCTAAATCAACTCTCTCCAGGGCCCCTTCATTACCAAATGCCACATTTCAGCAGCCACGCCTGTCTTTGTTCTGCCCGTATTAAGCTGTCTACTCAATGCAGTCCTGGCTCCCCTACGTATCCTGATCCACACAGTCAAAGGAGATAGTTACAACCCTTCAAAAAGTTTCTTTATTTATGTTAGAAAAAATTAGTTCATAGTATGTTTCCCTACGTTGGCCCCCTAGCCAACACCATCTTCAATCAGAGATGTTTAATGTGATAATAAAATTATATATGACAAGCTCTTTGTTGTGGCTTCCTCATTTTCGAACAGTATGTTTCTACCATTTCTAACCTCTGTCCTTGTGGCTAAACACGAATATCTCATGCTTTCTTATTTTAAGGTAGTTTGAAATTTTAAACCAAGTATTTTGACAACAAATTAAATCAAAGCAATGGTACTTTTAGATCACACACATTCCCCAAAATGTGTACTATGTTTTTGCTGTTTGACTCAGCAGTGTCAGACACATGATAGGTGCTTGATACATACCTGTTGACTGAAAGGAATGAATGAACAAATCACACCACACACACACACACACACACACACACACACACATACACACACACACACACATGCGAGGGCTTTGCTTTTTCTTATTGATTGTGGCAAAGTCCCCAAAGTGTGTGTGATCTAAAAGTATCAGGGCACATGCACCCTTCTGCATTGCTCTGAAGCATCTTCTAGCCAGGAGAAAAGCAGCAAGGACTTTATATCATACACGCAGAGGTCTTATGGGTTTAACACCTTTTTTAAGTCCTTTCTATTCTTCAGTAATATTCTACTAATTAATGTTACACTTGAAAGACAAGTATAGACACTGACCAACCTTGTGCATATTGACATAAGCACACATGTATGTGTGTATACATATATATATTATGTGTTATGTGTATGTTTATAAATACACACCCATGTGCATATATATATATATATATATATATATATATATATATGAGCTGTCCAGAAAGTATCCATCCATATAATGTAAAAAATAGAAGCATTGGCTGGATTTTTTTCTGGACAGACTGCGTGTGTATGTAATTTATTCATTCCTTCCTTCAATAGGTATGTATCAAGCACCTACCATGTGTCAGACACTGCTGAGACAAAGAGCAAAAACCTCTTTTAAATTAATCTCTTGGAAAGGAAGAAAAAGAAAACTCACTCTGCAAGTTCGGACTGGAATATTCCGTGTTGTGCTTAGACCAGCAACATTTTCTTCTCTGCTTACAGTTGAATACTGCAGGCTTTTGTCCCCAGTGCCACAGTGGGGGACTTTATCTAGCTGTTCAGATTAGCAGGGAAGAGGCCCTCAGGGTCCAGTCAAGGAAGTCAGTGAGCAAGGAAGTCAGTGAAACATGCTCAAGAATATTTTAAAATGTCATCAACAAACACAAGGGAGGTCCAGCACAGTGTAGGAGACCCGGTAATGGGAGATTGGTTCATGGAGAATTAAGTGGAATGCATGGGCTCAGCCCACAAACGAGGAGACCAGTTAGGAGGTCATCAATGGTAGACCTGGGGAAGGATTAGGGTGGTTTGCACCAGGGTGAGGGCAGTGGCCCTGTGGTGGCTGGATGGATCTGAGCCACATTTGTAAGTAGCACTGACAGGACTTGTGGAGCAAAATGGAGAATGATCCCCTGGTTTCCATTTAGAGCAAGCTGGGTGGGGGTTGGTACCTTTCTCTGAGAAAAGGAATGTGCAGAGAAGAACAAATGTGGGGTGAGAAAGGCAACTAAAGAGTTTAGAATTGAAACAGCTCATCAGGGTCACCCCATGTGCTGTTAGGAAAACACGTAAAGGCAGGCAAGAATTTAAATCCTGGCTCTACTACCTACTAAATTGTGTGTGGGCAAAGTTAGTGATGTATTGGTGTAATGACTGCTTAATTTGCAGAACTAAATGAAATATTGAAAGTGAATGGGGAGGGTTTCCTGGTGGTGTAGTGGCTTAAGGCTTTGATGCTCTCAACGCCACAGCCTGGGTTCGATTCCCAGCCAGGGAGCCACCAAAAGAAAAAACAACAAAGAAAGAAAGTGAATGGGATTGCTTGGCTGGGTTCACAGCTGGACCTTAGCAAGTAAAATTAGCTAATACTCTACCCCCGGGATCCATTTGCTCAAGTCAGTAATCCTGAGAAGATGCGTGAGCAGGAGTGGGGTATGTAGTCCTCCAGGAGGGGCACAAAAGGGAAGAGGAGGGCCACAAAAGGGAAGAGGAGGGCCAAGGTTGAAGAAGAAATCACTGACAGATCCCTGGACAGTTTGAGGGATCGGCTTTGAGTTACCATATTTTGCTATAATAATGCCCACCCATGTGTTTGGCCCAAACTTTCAGGGGAAAATATCTTTCATTTTAATTTTTTAATTCAAATGTTTATTTGTGTGCATTTGTTTTTGTATTATAAAGGAATTTCAGCATTTACTTTTAACATGGTACAAGAAATCTTACGTAACAATTAAAAAACATAAGAACAGATACAAGGTATAAGAAATTTTATGTAAAAAATTGTTTTATATAAAGAAAATGATTATCCTATTCTGGGGCATTATTTTGCTCATGGATATTGTTATTGATTTCTAGAGTTACACTTTTAATTCCTAAGCATAAATAAAAGACAAAAATATTTATATAGATACAAAATTAGTACTACCCATGTATAATGTGCATCCTTATTTTTCCCTCACAAATCTGGGCAAAAAATGTGAGCATTACACATGGCAAAGTATGGTATTACCAACCAGAGGAGAGGGATGGAAGGTAGGATGTGGTAGGGGTAGGGAACGTGGAATAGAAGGAGGAGGGGATAGGATAAGAAATTGAAGACACTCTGTCCTTAAACACCTGTCACCCCACAGGACTCAGAGACAGGGAAGGGGATGTTTATATTACACCTGACGACCCCATTGAGAGCTTAGGGTACCACCAACAGAGGACAGACAACAGCACCTGACAGAGCTATGCATTAAACCAAGGGCACTGTTTGCAAGAACAGGATGGTTTGCAGGGACCAAACTGCACCAGGGATTGGACAATTATGAATGGAATCGGCCTGAATAAAGCACAAATACCTGGGAGTGACTTTGAGACCATCTGGAACTCCTTTGTGAGCAGATGGGACTCACAGCAGTCAAGGTGTGAGATTCAATGTTAATTCAATCCTATTTTACACTCTGTCTGGCAAAGCCAGGAAGATATGAGTGGCCAGCAAATGGTAGGAGTGGCCTATGTGGCTCCCTAACCCATTCCTTTACCCTCTTTACTGGGAAGGCTCCTCCAGCCCAGATTCTGCTATTTCAGTGCTTCAGTATGAACCCTCATTATTTCACCATATTGGCTTTATCTTGCCTGTAGCTTAGTTTCTCCGTGTTATATTATGCATAAAGCACACGTATGTTTTCTGTTGCCTGGCAACATGAGAAAAAGCTGATATATGAGGGTAAGCAGAGATGGTGATGTTCATTCCTTCATTCAGCAAATATTTAGTCAAATAGGTGTCAGGCAGTGTTTGGTTCCAAACTAAATTGTATATTTATTTTAAAATAAAGCTAATAGTAAAACTGGCACATCTAGAACACATTTTTCTTTTTGTATTATGCTTTTTACCTTTCATATGAGATTTTACTATTGGAATAAGTATTTACCATTGACATCAAAACACACACACACACAAAATCTTAGCAACTGCTGGCTAAATATCATAACAGCACGCCTTCCTGCTTTCAAATATCATTCACTCTTAAAGTCACGGTTGGACAAGTCAACCCTCAAGGGGGTAATTAATGAGCATGATTTGGGTTTAGACCTAATGCTAGAAAGAAGCAATGTAAAAGTACCTCTGTCCCAAAAGAACTTTACCTCAGTTGGAAAAATAAGAGATGTTCCTAAAATAACTGCATTTCCCCAAAAGAGGCAGGCCCTTCCCAGGCACGCAGTAGGGCTACCTTCCTGGCCCCCTTGTGGAGAGATGGGGCCTTGAGACAAGTTTGGTGTTACTTTCAAGCCAAACATTTGCTTGTCCAGGTAAGTCCCTCTCTTTCTCTTTGGCACAATGATCATTTCAGTGGTCACAGCTCCATCATTTTGGGTCCCTGAGTGTTCACCATGAGCAGCATCCCCTGCCATGGACATGTAGCAGAAACGAAAAATAAACCTGTTTTTAAGTCATTGATTGTTGGAGGTTGTTTCTTACCGCAGCATAACCTGGATTATTCTGACTGAAATATTAAAAGAATGAAATGGCCAAAATTCTAGAGCATAGGGAAGGATATTAAGGAACTAAGACTAACAAATGCAGTGATGATTTTCTTTTTAATGATGTTCAAAAAGCTACAAGCAGCCAACCTTGACATTGACTCTCTGCAAGAGTCTTGAAGGAATAGGTAAAGAAAATGGTCTGTGAACACTTACAAAATAAAGCAGAAACCATCAGGGTTCAATGTGGTTCAATAACAGTTGTAACCAACTAATATTTGTTTGCTTTGCAGATAGGTTTTATTATCAGTCAGGGTCTTGGCAGGTAACTGGTAGTGTACAGGCACTCCTCACTTAACAACCGACTTCCCTTCCTACAACTAAATCATTAAGCGAATTGATCAATAAGCAAGGAGCTTAAAGGCAGATGTCTTGTGATGTATCATGGTGCCATAGAGTATGTATTTTTCAGAAGATATCATGCAACACCACACTTATAAATGAAATACGTAGTCTTGCGTGACTGCAGACACTTCATGTAGTGAATACTAACCAACTGCGGGAATGAGACAAGGATTGAGAAAGGGGATTTTGAGACTCACACAGAATGGGAGAAGGGATTGATTCTCTGCACTGGAGCACTGGTCGTAAATCCAAGTGGTCGTTAAATAGGTGGATCATTAAGTAAGGAGTGGCTGTACTCAAATTACAATGTCTTTAAAAGAGAGGTTTGTAAAGGAACTACGTAAAAGGTGAGCAGGATACAGGAAAATCACAGGTACCCTGGACTAGAAGAGTGGGGATGTTACCACCTCTGAGCCTGAAGGAGTGAGGATTGAGAGTGCAAACCTGGAGACAGAGCAGCCGTATGCAAGCCAAACTACCTTCGTTGGAAGGACCTGGACAGCCTAAAGTTATCTTGTATTAAGGGAGCTTGGAAAATAAATATCTCAAATCCTCCTCTTTTCGTACAATTTCTTTTCTCCATGGCCAACCTCAACTGGAAATCCAACTAGAGGGCAAAGGGGCCATTGATGTCACCTAGGCACGTCAGCCTCCTGGGGCACAGAGCAGGTAGAGAAGGGTGGAGAGCAGATTGGAGCAAATAGATATCCAGCTGAAGATTAGTAGGAAAAGTAAATATGCATGCTGTATTTGGACTTGAGTGGAATATTTGACAAAGATTGGTAGGCACTACTTAAAGAACCAATATTGGTCATACCCTCTTCTGTGCTCCCAGAGCACTTTGCACTGATGCCCTGGAATGGACATTGATAAATGCAGTTTAACTTCTCAGTGTGCTTCTCCATCTCATTTCTAGCAATAACATCCTCATATTCTGCAAGGAATTTGCCCCACATCTTTGTGTTTTGATTGTGATCAATGGCCACACCTTGTCTTCCCCTAACCCCCAACTTCAAAGGGTAGGCACCTGAGTCAGTCAGCCCAGAGTCCTGGGAACATTCCTGCTGATACTAGAGAAAGGATGCTATTTCTCGTTGGGTTATAGTGCTGGAAAGATGGAAGTTTGGAGCAATGGGCAGCCATGTTCTCTAGCTCAGCAGAAGAAGCCATTTATAGTAGGAGAGTTTGTGGTCCTAACACAAAGAGAGGAGGAAAACAAAATCTAAAAGATGAAGAAAGACTGAGTAACTTTGTCTGAGTTTCTGGATTAAACTGTTCCTGAGGTCAATCAACTCTAAATTTCTCACTTAAATAATCCACTCCATTACCTTTTTCACCTTCTCTGGATTAAGCTGGATTCTTTTGCTTACAACAGAGATCTGTTATTAATCTACCTGTATTATAAAGCTTCAAACATTAACCTCATAGTATTATCAACAGATTTTTATTATAATACATTTCAATCCAAATAACAAAGACTTTCTCAAACACCCTTCAATGGGGCTTTCCCATTGTACCATCTTCTGCTGTGAGTGACTGATCACAACTGGCCCCTCAGTCCCTGCTCCATTGGTATGTTCCACACAACCTCTCTGTACTTGCATGAGGTGCTCTGGGTTGGCTCCTTCAAGGTGACTAATGTCCCATGGAGAACATGCCCCTTGGCTTTCCATAAGCACAACCCACCTTATCCTTGCTCTGACGTTAGGGTCAACTCCAGCCAGGCTCTCTCCAGGCACTAGTCAGGTGTGGGCACGGAAGCTTCCCTTACTTAGTTCAAGTGGGAGGAAGGGGACTCCTCTTCTCTCCTCCATAGGTAAGGAAGGAACCATACAGAACTCCAAATCTTTTCCAAGAAATTCCCACTCCCCAGTGCTCTTCCTCTAAACCCTACCTCCTCTTACAAATGGTATAGACTTTGATAGGCTAAGACTCTCAAGCTGGTTGGAGACGTCCAATTAGCAAGACCTTCCCTAGATGGTCAAATATCTTTCTTCAGAACCTCACCATCCAATATGGCAGCCACTAGCACATGGAGTATGGCTGGCCCGAACGAGATGTGCTGTAAGTGTAACCAACACACTAGTTTCCAACAACTTAGTATGAACAAAAGAATGTAAACTATTTCAATGTTTTTTTTACATTCATTAGGTGTTGAAACAATATTTTTGATATATTGGGTGAATTAAATTTCCTTAAAATTGATTTTACCTCTTTTTGTTTGTTTTTAAATGTGACGACTAGAAAACTTACATATACACGTGGCTCGCATTAGATTTCTTTTTTGTTGTTGTTGTTTTGTTTTTGTTTTTTTTAATTTGCGGGGGGGGGGGCGGTACGTGGGTAGTTCCCCGGCCGAGAATCGAACCCAGGCCACAGCGCTGACAGCGCCAGCGCCGAAGCCCTAAGCCACTACACCACTAGGGAACTCCTCGCATTAGATTTCTATTGAATAGTGCTGCTTTAAAATGTACAGGCGTGTGGATTTAGGGTCCGACCCAAACTCTGAAACAGGAAATGTTCCATTTAAGAGTGTTATGTGACATTGCAAATCCCTTAGCTTCTGCCTGGCACATGTTAAGCACTCAATAATTAGGGTAAGGGAGAGACTGGAGGTGGAAGAGGAGATGTTCTTTTTGTAGTAGAAGCTGGTGATGTTATTGATAGTATTCATCTCCCTTTACCCAACTGTAAAATAAGGATAATAATTGCTGCTTTGCTGACTTCACAAGGTTGCAATGTAGTGTGAGTGAAATAAAAGCTCTTTAAGCTGTAGAGAGCTGCACAAACAGTGTTTGTCACGGTGGTGATAATCACGACAACTGCAGTAATATCCTGTCTTATGCCAGGAGCGGCGCCATAACCGGTCTCAGGAGCCCGCGCTCGGATGGGCTGGCCGCCAGCCCGGCCGCTCTTCCCGTTGCATCAAAGCCAAGCTCTGGGTCGCCGCCAGGTGGCACTGGAAGCCAAGCCGCGGCCCCCGCCCGGTCCCCTGAGGCACAACCCCGCCCTGCTGAGGAAGGCACGTCGCTGCCCTGAGGACCCCTGGGCGAAGCGCCTTTTGCATCTCAAGCTTGATACTAGGCACTGTGACGAATACACAAAACTTTGTAAGACAGGTCCAGCCCTTCAAGAGCTGCAGGGTAAGGAGGGAAATTGGCTCCCGATCAACACGTCCAATAGTGGAGATCCCTGCCGGTCAGTGACTGGGCCTGTTGGGATTTGGGAGAAGCTCCCAGAGAATTGACCTTTGAGCTGCGGTTTCCTGAGGGAGGACTTCATTTGATGGAGAAGTGGGGGTGGGGAGGGGCTTTCCGAGCAGAGGAACAAGCAAGTGCAAAGAGCACTTGGAGCAGAGGAACAAGCAAGTGCAAAGAGCACTTGGTGCGTTTAGAACGGGGGCAGGGCGCTTGGACATGAAAGGTGACGGGGTGCAGTGGTACAAGCATTTAGTGAGCAGAGGCCAGTGAGGTCAAATGTCCAGCAGTGAGCAGGACAGTCATGTATGATGGAGACTGTCCTGCCTGAGATAGCAGTAGCAGCCTTGTTGAGAACTGATAGGCCAGGTGGTGAAGGGCAAGCTTGGAGACATAAGTGGAAAGATAAAGTAACGCCAAACTGAAAAGAGCCTCGTGGCTAGACTATGGGCCTTGAGTCCTCTTGCAGGTGACTCAGAGCCACCGAATTCCTTCCCATCTGCAGGGAACTGGTGCCCACGGAGACCCAGCAGGCATCCCTGCAGGGCCCTGGAGGGAGAAGCTGTGCTGGATGTGCTCACACAGAGCCCAGCCCACCCTCTCTCCGGGCTCTTGTCAGATTCCCAGTCATGCTTCCCCTGGTCCCAGAATGAAGCCTTCCTCCCTTTGAAACTCCAGACGAAGTGTGGACACCAGCAGGCCTGCGTACTTTACGTACAAGATCACATTTCACCTTCACAGCGAATTTGACAGGTGAGAACACTGGGGCTCAGGGTAAATGAGTTAGTTGCCTAAGGTGCCCAAGTGGCAGAGCCAGGCCTTCAACCTACATCTCTCTGTCTCTAAGGACCTGTGCTCTTTCCCCTACACCATCCTGTTCCTCTCAGTCACAAGAGAATGGTGGTTTCTTGAAAGGGAGGAAAGGGACCCAAGGCCAGGTAGCCCCCAGGCAATGAAGACAGGCGGCTTCTTTCAGCCACCGCTGCAGAGGCCTGCAGTGGGTTTCCTGTGAGATGGTGTGGGGGATCCGGGCCCACTACTCTCCTGGCTCTCACCTGACTCAGAAGGGGGCCCAAGAGAGCTGTGGGAGCGGCCGCAGGAAGGGGAATAGAGCCTGGGCCTGGTAGTGTCTTCCCGAGCTGCCCCAAGCTGCCTCTGCCACCTCCTTGCTTTGGACTGACACCTGAGCTATACAAGAATGTATTGATTTAGTGTCCTTTTTGTGAGGGAAGTGGAGCCTGTACTTGTGGAGGCAGCACCTCACAGAGCCACTCCTGTCTCCCCAGGGCACCATCAAGGTCTGCACCTCATACCACTGCACAAGCCAGGTCCACCACTGGCTGTTTTTCTTCACATCTTCCTGGGTGACAGCCAAGTCGCACGCTGTCAGAGGGCTAATTATCCTGCAGGAAGAAACAAGAGAGTTGTTAATTGCTGTTGGGACTGGCCTGTGCAGGTCTGCTGTGGGCTACCCGACCCCGCTGGATGCAAGGCAGGGAATCAGTAGAATGGCCTTTCCATTCATCCATCCATCCACCCCTTCACCCCATTCATCCATTTATCATCTGCTATGTTCAGGCACTGAGCTTAGCCCTGAGGTGCAAAAAAGGAATCACAATAGTCTCAATCCTCATTATTTTGGGATTGTTATGGAGAGACTTAAAATATAAACTCAATGTCTCCACTCCTCAACAGTTTGTGAATACAGAGGGGGAGGGGTATTAATTCAAATAACTCATTCAGAACCTTTAATTCCCTGCAGTGTCCCTCAAATAATTCTTAAAGTTCCCAATCTATCAATTTTATCAACCTTGACCCTCACCCTATAGCTTTCCCTGGTTCTCAGTTGTTTGTCCTCTGTCCTCACCGATAAATGAGGGACTGTCCACACACCCAGAAATGACAGTGCCCTTTCTGAGAAACACATGGCTACTCCAACAGGGCTGTCACAAAACCATAAAGCCACCTGTGCAAAGTAGAGAAAGCGCCTCCTTGCTTTGGGGTGACTTGAGCCCCACTCCCAACCTTTTGTCCCAGTTCCCATGTGCAGGTCACAACCTGTGCAACAATGAGTGGTAGGGCTGTATGCCAAGGATGCCAGCCAAGCCTGTAGGCCTCAGGGTGCCAGAATGATACCGGGTTCCATGCCCAACAGCAGAGAATGTCCTCTCTTCACATTTGTATTGGACTTTTGTCATTTGGGGACCCCAAAATAGTGCTACACCAAGACTCACAAACATTTCAAGGGGCTTGGCAGGGAATAAAGAACCCCAATGTCCCATCTTTCTCTCTGTCTTCTAATCCCACACTTAATGCAAAACTACCATCGTGCATTATCATCTCATATAAATAGCATCCAAGAGGGTGCCCAGTTCACCAATTCTAACTCCCATTCTAGGCTCAGCTAGAACAAACACTCTTTTGCGTAAGTGAGTACAATGTAGTGGTGAAAAAGCTATCATAGTTGCAAGCATAGAGAAGGGGCATATAAATCAGACAAGTGTGTCTCGGAGAAAGAACATCTGAATTGAGACTTAAACAGTAAATAGGAAAGTTAAAGTATAGGGATGACATTTTGGACAGGAAACAGCATGAGCAAAATTTCAGAGGTGGAAAATGCAAGGCAGGGAGAGTGAGGGGGAAATGGAAGAGTCAACAGGAGCCAGATCAAGGATGGGCTCATACTCTATATTGAGGAGACGACTTTATTTTAAGGCAGAGGGAGGCATTGAAGGTGTCTAGCAGAGTAGTGAGATGGTGAGCTCCAGGCCTGGACCCTTCCTTTGGCAGCTGTGACCAGCCTGGCACTGCTCATGGCCCCAGGGCAGGTACTCCCCCTTGCGAGCTGACTTCTCAGTGCCTCCCACTTGCCGGACACTGGCTTCTGTGTGATTTGGAAAGATTGTTCTGGTTACATAGCATGAATGTGAGGAGTGCCACGGAGAAGGGAGTGAATCTACTAGGGCAAACGGAGTGATTGGGGTAAGAGGTGATGAGGACCAGAGTTGAGCAGTGATAAAAGATAATGAGCCAGAGGAGAAAGGGGGAGAACGAGAAGGTGAGGGGGAGGGCGGAGGCAGTTTCACAAGGAGAGGAGCGCGGATGACTCCCAGCTTTCTGACTTGAGCAACCACATGCACTGAGGTCATTGACAAAAACCAGACGGTTCTCCTCCCAGGAGAGGGGAGATTTGGGAGTTTGGAAAACGACCGGGTCCTTTTTGAAACCATGTGAATCTTTGTCCACAGGTAGACTAGAAAAATATGGATCTGAAGCTCAGAAGAGGTGTCTGAGCTGAGGATTTAGATTTGGGATTATCCGAGGGGAACTCATGCTTGAGGATGGGTCTGCCAGAGAGCATCTGAGGCAAGATGAGTGCTGAGATCCGGTTTATGTAAAGGAAGGCAAACAAGCAATGCCAATAGAGGGGATTAGGGAAAGCCAAGGGAGGTGGGGGGAAGAGTCAAGGGCAATGGAGTAATCAACAGTACCGGCTGGTGCCCAGAGGTTAAATGAGAGAAGGACTTGCTGACAAGAATCCATTGGCTGCGACCAGCCACTGTGCAATGTGCTGAAGTGTGGATGGCAAGGGAGGGTGTGGAGAGAGAAGAGAAGCCCACTCTTTCAAGACTGGAGGTGACAGGAGAGAAACAAGAAGGTGTTAATGTGAGAAGAAGCCTGTGAAGGGAGTGCCTGTCCCTGAACTGGGTACATTTGAGCAGCTGTCTAGGGAAAAGGAGAGGAAGCAGGCAGAGCAAGAGGTTAGAAAGAATCATTAATAGACATTCTGGAACAGTCACAAGGTGAAGGGTACCTGAGGATGGGGGCGGTGGAGGTGGAGTCTGGCCTTGAACAGGTGGAGAGATCCCACTCCTGAGACCCAGAGAACCGGGGCAGCACTGAGAAGGGAGGCTCTAAGTGGAGGGCTCCCCGCCTGAGGCTCTCTGCTATTTCGGGGGAAGGACTCTGGACCGATGTAGGAACTTGTGGAGAAGAGCGAAGACACGAACCAGCCCCACAGGAAGCGGGCAAAGCAGCAGACCGGGGTGCCCAGTCAAGTTGTGCTTTGTTTTCGTTTTATTTTTCCCTGCAGCTAAGTGCAAGGAAATGTCTCCAGCAGGTAACAGCAGCCTGAGCATTCATTCTCAGCCTTCTTCCTTTCACTTTTCTCCAACAGGCACGTAACTATCTTGAGGAATCTTAAGCTGCCTTTTTCATGCCAATATTCAGCAAGTGCCAGGGCTGTGATGGGAGGCCTGCGATTGCCCAGAAATATTAATAATGTTGCTGCTGAGGCTTCCAAAAGACCTCCTCAGGTCTTCTTCTGCTCCATCTCCCTGGGCCCCACTCAGGGAACACCTATTGGTATATTGGCCGGAGGCACCAGACTTTCCGAAGAGCATCTTTCATCACACCATGACTGGATCTGCCTGCATGGGAAGGTGGCAGAAGCAGTTAGATTTCAGATAAGGGAACTGTGTCTGCAGCAAGCAGAGAAAAGATTTCCAGGTTGAAGAGCACTGTAGAAGAGGTTGGGGATTGCCTCAAGTTCCTCAAACAGCAGAGGCCTGAAATACCATGGCTACAGTCCTGTGGCAGGTCTGGGGCACCACCCCTCATTGGGAGGGCTCGGTGCGTCTCCCCTCTGGAGTGGGCCAAGTGAGAGCCGCCAGGGGAGGGTCTCATTGCAGGGATGATCATCCTCTTTCTCATTCACTGTGACTTTCCATCTTTGAAAATCCTGCTGGATGAGTCCCCAAGTAACCCCTTAACCCAGCCTCCTCCTAGGTCAGCTGTGGAGGCAGTTGGGAGAACACAAGAGACAGCCTACAAAACCACCTAGTAAGCTCATCTGAGAAAGAACTGTTAGAAACAGTACCCTCCCCTCCACCCCCAAGAAGTTGTTTTTCTCTCTCCACAGGCTGCATCTGTGCTCCTCCCACCTCTCACAGACACCATTGGTGCCCAGGGTGCCCCTCACCCCACTCTACTCCTACATCTGTCAGCTGCTGTTACTTGCCCCTCATTTCTTGATTTCTTGCGTTTAAGCCAGTCCCTCAAATCTCCACTATATCCTGTGCCTAGACATCTCAGGGCTTCGGACCAGGAGGGCTCCCATAGAGCCCACAGCCTCCTGTGCCCACTGTATGTACCTTAGACCCTGGACTCCTCCTTTGGCAGCTATTACCAGTCCACCACTGCTCATGGCCTCATGGCTGGTGCTTCCCTGTGAGCTGACTTCTCAGTGCCTCCCACTTGCCTGACACTGGCTTCTGGGTCCAGAAGCAGTGGAACGACTAGACTAGAAGAGGCCCTCATGCTGTGGGTGCACTCATCTGCCTGAGTCATGCTGAACGCTGCTGTCCTCCTCATGATGTCACCCCACGGGTTCTGAGTTTCTGGAGGGCAGCGAAGTTATCGGAGCCACAGTTACCATCCTAGGACCTAACCAAGAGCCTGGCGCAGGGAACATTTGTGGGTAGACACATGCAGAGAGGGTGAAATGGATGGATAGATGAGTCAGTGCCCTTCCTGCCTACTGGAGTCTTCCAGGTGACCTCTGCCCGCATTTCACCACAGCAAGGCTCCATGGCAGGCTGGTCCTCACTACTTCCTAGTATTTCAAAAGATGAGTCCAGGTAACTCCAGGATTTCCAACTAGAAGGAGCTTCGGAAGGTCTTTGTGCAAATCCTTGAGGCGGGTAACAAGTAGACTCTGGAAATAGGGATCTGAAGCTCAGGAGAGGTTTCTGGAGAGGTTTCTGAGCCGAGCATACAGATGCAGAATCATCAGAGGTGAACTTATGGAAGGGTTGCTGCCAGAGAGCATCTCCATACTTCTTATATAAGAAAAAGTATCTGCAACCTGGGTTTTTGGATATTTGCAGTTGAAAGCATTCCTGATAGAGACCTGATGCCTAAACTGAAATGTGCAAGAGGGGTGAGAGCAGACAGAATTCTGCAGGTAGAGGAATATCATGATAAATACAAGAGACATCAGTAGAACTTTGGTAGAATAGCAAGTGGTTGTGGCATGGGGGATGAGGAAGATGTAGGGACAAGAAACTGTTGTCCAGATCACAATGAACCTTAGACACTGTGTTATCAAGTATGGGCTTGATCGTGGGGGCAGTGTACAAGTTGGGAGTCACTAAAGGGCACTAACACAATCAGATTTGTGATGCAGAAAGACCACTCTGGCTGCTGCAAAGAGCATGCTTTGGAGGTTAACCAGACTAGACTGGAAGCATGGAAATAAATTAGAAAGATGTCATCATAATCCAGGTAAGAGTGTGTTGGTCTCCGCACCACAATGGATGTAATGAAGATGGAATAAGTTAGCATATCCCCAAATGGTAAGGGAATAGAATACAAAAGATTTGGTGACTGATGCAATCTTTAGTGTAAGGAGAAGGCAGAGTCAGAATGATCCCTTTTTCTAGCTTACCTGGGTGGGTGATGGGACACAGAATGAGAATCTGGGGCAATGAGAAAGAGGGGTGCAGGTGTGAGACAATTTCCATTTTGGACAGTCTTTTCTTCCAGAGAGTTGAATTGATCTTAGGGAATGGATGCACTGTTGAAGTGCATTGTCTAACATACAATAAGTGTGTGTGTGTGTGTGTGTGTGTGTGTGTGTGTGTGTGTGTTGGGGGTGGAATGTAGAAACAGAGGAAGACAGATTGGGTAGAAAGAGTGGGAAGAGTTTTTACAGGCAAAGAATTTGCCTTCTGGATGTTGGTGGACTGTCCAAATCTGTGAATTTAGCAATCTGCTCTGTAGTGATACATGAAAAAAAGCAGGAATGATGCCCATGTAATAATGGTGTGCCCACATCAGGAATGGATGGAAGTAGCAGCCAATGTGAAAAAGAGAAAGGCAGCGCCCATTTTTTCAGGACCAGTCAGTAGGCTTGATTCTACCACATTCGGAGGCCTGAACTCTACCAGTGGAAGGTACCAGCACTGCCAAAGTGTAGACAGGATCTGTGTCCAAGTTGAGACAGGAAACAGATGGCACACTGGAGAAAGAGAGTTTTGGGGAGAAACTACAAAAGCAAGAGCAGGGCTAAGGCAGCCAACAGGGGATGGCGAAGCACCCAGGGAGAGCTGCAGGCGAGGAGAGGAGGTGGGTAGTTACTGGGACTCTGTGACAGGAAAGCCACCTACAGAAGCAGTGGCATATGGCAGAGGGATGCAACCACTGCCAAACCAGAGCCCGGAAGTGACTGGAAAACAAATGCTCCCATCCCTTGTCTGCCAGGGCATCTCACAGGCTGAACCCACCGGGAAGCCAAAGGGCAAGAGAACCGGATTGGTCATTCCCAACGGTCTGCTTGCTGTGGCAAAAAGCAGTGTGGAGAAGAGGGGAGAGTGGGTCTGCAGGGGCAAAGGAGCTTCCTCTTAGCAGGAAGGAGGCACCTCCGAAGTGAGGACTGAGAGAATTAGAAATTCACCTCAAAGAAAAAACTAGAAAGTTCCAGCCAAAGGATAAAAGGTAACTAGATTTATTTTGTGAATGTACTGGCTTAACTGCAATGGAAAAAAGAATCGTTTACGCCCAGGGGGGAGGGAAGAACCTGGCCACCGAATGCGGAAACATTGCACATTCTCCTTTGAAATGAGAAAGGGTGAGAAAGCTGTGCGGAGTCGCTGGAGCAGCAAAGACCCACATCTAGAGCTAAGAATGTGTGATTTAACAATTCCCAAACATATGTACTACTCTGCAATTCCTGGTTGTGAATGCAACTCTTTTGAAGATTTTTGATTCAAGGAGCCTCATTCAAACAGGAATTTTTAAAATATATTATGTGTGAAGGTGGGATGGTTTCCCTTCCGTTTCAATTAAATGAGAGTTTGTTTCTGGACAGTTTAAAGCTCTTTCCAATTACAAGGCACTGATTGTCCCTGTGCCTTGAATTTTTCAGGATTAAGAACTATAGGGCAAATGGAATGTGAAATGCTCTAGGAGCCAAGTTATATAAACAATTAGAAAAACTGCCAGTTTTGTTTCAGACTTCTTTTAAATACATGCAAGAGGATGGAAACTCCCAAAATAATCTTGGAACACAAACGGGGCTCAAGGCACATGCTACAAATCTCTCAACCCGAGAAAGAAGACAAATTATTGTTTACTTGGCAACCAGGTGTCTACAGACCATTGGGGTAAAGAGGGTGTGGCTAACAAAATCCGTGGAAATGAATGATGCAGGGAATGGCCATCTTTGAAGAATTCTTTCTCCTGCCCAAGGATGAAATGAGTAAGTGGGAATTTTGTTCTTTTTTTTTTTTTTTAAAGGGACCAAACTTTTACTAAGTAATTGAGATTTTCCTGTTCTTTTTATTTTATTTTTATTTTTTTTTGCTTTTTGGTATGTGGGTAGCTCCCTGACCGGGAATCGAACCCAGGCCGCAGCGCTGACAGTGCCAGCACCGAAGCCTTAAGCCACTACACCACCAGGGAACTCCTGGAAGTTTGTTCTTGAGTGGAGTCGTCTTGAAGATTCCTCATTCTATTCCGGCAGGCAAGAGCTGTTGGTTGCGGAAAAGTCAGTGGAGAGGGGTGCTCAATTCAAGTGACACTATTAACATTGCGAGGGGCAAAGAGGATCTATTTTTAAAATATTTTTACTCAAAATGTACAGAATTTGTATTCTTTAATGATAAAAAACGTGATAGAAATATTAGAAATGGGAAAATCATAGTGTAAACCAGAGAATATAAATTGGGTCACATTAATGTAATTCTCACACTCCTTGCCACCGTTCGGGACTTTTTGGTGGTTTTGAGGGAACTGTTAACTGAACATTAACCGTGTGCCACAGAGTTTATACTCATTATGTCATTTAACCCTTAGGCTCACCTTCCCAGGTAGGTATTTTACCGATGTGGAGCCGCAGGCTGGGCGGCTGACTCATGCATGGTCATGCAGCTGGGAAGTGGCAGTCGATTCATACCTCGTCTCACAGCAAAGCTAATGGATACTCTTTCCACTACACAATTCCGCTTCTCTATCTTTATGGAAGAGTTTTGTTATAATTTTTAAAAATTTTTTTAGAAATGATGAGGTACTGTGTTCTGCAATTACCATGCAGTAAAATGTTGGAGATGCAGAGGTGGAGTACTAATTTACAAAAACAGTCAGAATGCCTGTACTCAAATGGCAGTGGAATTTGCTGAACATTGCTAAAGAATTGCAATTTTGCACATTTCTGTCATCTGCTTTTGTCTAAGTAGGGGAAAAAAAATTAGAATCTTTTCTTTCAAGTGGCAAGAAATTTCTGGAAAAGGGTCAGGGAGTTCCTGAATTGCCTCGAATGTATTACCTCCCACAGGCTTGTTATAAATGCATGTACCTGGTGCCCATCCCAGATCTCTGCAGCAATGAACAGCCGCTGGGGGAGGCCCTGGCATTTATGTGTATGGAGCGCCTCAGATGACCCTGCTGTACATGGCTGGCTTAGGGAAGGTAAAAGCAAACCTGGGTCATTAGAAGCACTTGGCAGAGAATTTTAAAAATTCAGATCCCAAGGCTTCTCCCCAAACCTAACGAAATAAAACTCTTGAGGTTGGCTGCTGGAAATGTTTAAAAAGTTACTCTAGTAAAAATGATAATAAACAAATAAAAAGTTACCCTAGTGATTTTGATCATAGGCCAGGTATGGAAGCCCCTGCTTTGGAGGTTATTGGAAATAAATTCTGGGCTTGTGGTGGTTTGTAGGTTGCAGAGGGATATGCATCATCCATCCAGGGAGAGAGGTTTTCATGTGGGTTTTAATTTATTACTTGATTCTTCGAAAACACCAGCAACACTACCAAGAATGTGAGCTCATTCAAGAACTCACGCAACTTAATAGTTGAATAAGCTTAACAAATCCTTCCTGTTTTTTAGTATTATTTATTTACATTTCAGAAAAGGCTATTTTCTTCCTGATATTCTGATAGCAACTTTTATTTACTGATAATAAAGGAAAACCAATCAAGAGACTTATTAGACAGTATTTTCACATCACTGTCAGACTTTTTTCTTAAATTCATTTTGAAAAAAATGTCAAAGTCCAAAATCTATTCATATTTAGTAGGAAAGGGGTGTGTTTTGAGTTGCTGACAAGTCATTCCACAGCCTATAGTGAATTTGAGCATGCAAAGGTCTTCAGGTGGCCCCCAACAGCTCCTGGAACCTCATCTTTTCTTAGTCAGCTTACCCTCGAGCACCAAAATATTTCCTCACTGCTCCCCACATTTCTCAGTCTTTGTACATGTTCTAAGCCTGGAATGCTTCTCTATCCCAGCATTTCTCCCCATCAGACTTAAAACCAGAACACAGATGTCATGTTTGTATGAGATCTTCCCTGAAACACTAAGCATTACATCTGTGCTTTCAGCATTTTGCTCTTTTCTTTGTATGTTGTTATCAAAATTGTTTACTTTCCTATGTTAATAAAATCCTAGAGAGGAGAAAGTGTGCATATTCACGTCTGGACTACTGAGAAGCTTAGTGTGGTGAGTGATAAACAGATCATTGCAATACAAAACATAGCAGATAACCCATAACAGGAACTCAGTATTTGTTACAGAGTGTATGAATGCTGGGTTTTAGAAATGAAGGAGCCACATAGATATTTTAGTACCACAGCATGTCAGAGAACCTCTCTGAATAGTCCAGAAACATTTGTATTCCCATAGTGAAAGGTAGTATATAGTGTGGATGACAAGTGTAGTAGGTTTTGGAGCTAGACTACATGGTTTCAAACCGTAGTTCTGCCACTAGCAGGGAACCACAGAGAAAGACGTCATATGCCTTAGTTACCAATTTATAAAACATGGGTAATAGAAGGGTCCTCCTCAAAGGGTTGCTGTAAGGCATAAATGGGTTCATACAGGTAAAATGCTTAGATAAGAGTCTGGCACACAGTAAGCTCTCAACAAATGTTTGCTAGTGTTATTTCTACAATGTAAAAGGTGCAAGGCTGGTTTTCCTCTCAAGAAACCAACAAACAATTTGGTGGTGGAGAGGGAATGAAAGGAACCTAGAAAGATGTAACATAAAGCAGAAAACAGGTATTAAATGTCAAACAATTAAGTACTGATGAAATAACATTCACAATCTCCCAGGATGACTATTTTAAAAAAACTACATTCATCTGTATGTTTAGGTTCAGGTGTATTTGTTCGAAAATAAAACCAAAAAAGCAGCTCTAACACTAGGTTGAGTCATATAAAATTACCTTTAGAGATTAGACTATCAACTATTAGCATTTTTATATGGTTCAAATCTAACACTTTCTAATTACACCTTGCTCACAAAGACTGAAGAGAGGTGGAGGAGGGAGCACGGGAGGTAAAGAGAAGAGTATTATGTTTTATATATAACAACAGAAAATAAAGTTATTCTGCCTCCAAAACATCTTTGGAGGACACCTAATTCAACCTCATAAAGCTGCAACATGAGAACTAAGTTAAATGCCTAGGGAGAATCTTAAGTATTTCAAAAAGAATAAAAATGTTTTGGTATTTTAATGAATTCAGAAAAATCTCAACTGCCTCTTTCTCTTGTATGAAATTACATGTATCTTCTGTGATTTGTGACAAAACAAACAAAAAAACATTTTTAGCCTTATTTCTTTGAGTTCAGACCCATAGTAAAGATAACTAAAAATTACTTTGCATTTTTATATAAATGTATTTGAGAGCCATCAATTTACAAAAGCACATCAAACTTATGTTACTGAAATTTTTAATTTAGAAAAGTCAAAGGAATTAACAATTTTGCACAACTATGCACAAATGACAAGGATGATTTGTTTAAAAATCCTAAGGGCAGCAGAGATGTATGCTCAGAGGGTGTGCCACCATTAAGAAAAAAGACAAATTCATTCTAAGACTAGAAAATGCTTGACGATAAAAATATTAATTCAGTAAGAAAACCTTTCATATTTCTTTTACACAGAGACAGTTTATTAACATGTCCATATCGAGTTATACAGCACACACTCCTTTCTCTGGTTTCTCATGCAAAGGTTAGAGAGTTTTTCTCAAAACAGAGTAAGTCAGTGCTAAATAGTTTTACGTCAAGGCTTGGAGTCAGCCTAGAGGAGCATGCTTGGCTATTTATACTCACCTGTACCCCAGCCTGATGCTCTCTCCTTTCAATCTCTCTATTGCTAATGAATGATCCCTTATACTCACTTAACAAATAAATTACTACAAGTGTACCTATAAATATAATTTATCATTCATTGTGGATGAGAGTAGCTGGAGCCTCATGACATTCTGTCAGTTGCCTTGTACTGTTTTTAAACAGAAAAACCACCTCATCTGAGCTAATACAGAAAAATAATACTTTAACAAAAAGTGTTTATCTTGATTATCTGCTTCCCCTAAAATGATGTGTGAGAAACTTAGAATTAAATAAAACTAGGATACAGGAAGTAATGAGTACACCTGAGATAAGGTAAGCAGTGTAAGGGAGGACTGCTTCGGAACCTTAACCACATGATCTCAACTGTTAATTTTTGGTATTAATTATTGTAAAAATACAATAAATACTATAATGGAAATATAGGGATTCATTTATTACTTTTTGGTTTACAAACAAAGGCACCCAATAATGCTATGTATTTCTTATAAAAGGTTACCAATTTACATTTAAAACAAAAAGCAAAAAACCCTGAACCAATTCCTACAAACACAAAAAAGGGAAGTAAGATTTTTTTTCCTCCCTACTTCCAAGCTTCATTACACAGATCAGACAATGGTTACTTTATACCATCCTTAAGTCAAAGAACATATTGCCATTTCTCTTTGTTGAGTTTTAGGACATAATAATGTTGCCAGGTCAAATTTAAATACAATTACAGTGACATCACAATTGACATATGCAATACTAGAATTGTAAGACTCAAGAATGAATGGGAAAAAAAAACTAAATGTTTTACAATACAGCTTTATCAAGTGAGTTAAATGAAATACTAAATTTATTTAAGTTTTATTAAATAGGCTATCCAGTTAAAATTTGAGTTTGTGTAGAAAATGTAATCAAACAGAACTAAAAACCATGTCTAGCAAATGACACAAACGGAAACAGTTTTTAAAATCTCTAAGTTCAAGTTAAGCTTGAAGTCTAGTTAGTGGGAATTAACCATCTACATGAACTGTATACTAATTTTAGAGCTTCAAGTTCTAGAATGACATGTTCATTTATTCATTAGCTTTCTTTTGACAACAGACTTCTAAACACACAAAATTAATGCAGTGGCCCCCACATCCTCCCAGTTAGCATTTCTTTAAGTCAGATTATAAGAATGACACTGTTCAAAAGACAGCACATACCATACGTATCTCACGAAGTTGTTACCAGATTCTCGTTTCAAGATACACTGACAGTTCATATGATTCTCAGTATATTTGGCAGAATATGAAAATCATACAAATGTAAGCATATTCTCAACATGTTATGGAAATGTATTTGGAGATGGAGCACTCAACGTACAAAGCATCTATAGTTAATTGTGTGGGCCACTTTAAATTAAAGGCGTCATCATTTATTCCATCTTTAGGTACTATCATCATGGTCTCCCACACCTTATACGAAGTGTGGTCCTAAACCAGACTTTAGTATCATTCCAAAGAAAATGTATGTATTTATATACATATTTCTTTTAAAATAATGTTTAAAAGTTTTACTGCAGAAAATCTGGCTTCAACATGGAAGCATTGTTTCCTTTTCAAGATTACACACCTTGCGTGGAAAAAGGTGATTTCCTTTACATTAGTTTTTTTCCACAACAAAATAAACTTCTTATACACTGCATTTAAATTGACAAATTAAGATGTAAATTTCTACGTACCTTTTTGTATTGTGAACTGACCTCATTAAACATATTCAAGATACACTTCTAATGATTTAAATATAGTACAACTTGATCAGCTAAATTAGAACCTGTTACGCTGATCACTCTATTAAACCAAATATATATTAAAACAGTAAGGAGAGGTAACTACTATTAAGGTTTAAAGGGAATTATAATGTATCATTAAAATATACATTAATTTTCTTACTATTGCTTGCTTGTTTCTATAATGTATTTCTTTCTAAAGCTAAAACCACATGCAGAAAAAATAAATATCTTCAAACTCATTCAACAGTTTGCTACTTTATGTGGTAAATAAAGTCCTTTATTTAATTTTATATACATTATTTTATGCATTATTTGTTTTCTTGAAGGAATTCAGCTCTCAAGGTCAAAAGTTAGTAGGTGTTGATACACGTGAGAACATCTTCTTAATGTTATGACTATCTGCAAATACGTTCTTCCATTAATAATGCACTTTCAGTTTTCATGGGAAAGACAGCATAAGCCTTTTTAAAGTCTTATTAATAAAATTTATAAAGGGAGGAGAGCACAAGTATGGTGAATCCCTTCCCAACCCCCTCATTTGCCAAAGTCTCAAGAAATCCTACAACTTCAAAACATGAACAACATTTTATAGGATTGATTTTTATTTGGTCATAATGTGAACAGAAAAATGTATAATTTTTTATGCTAATAAGTCTTATTAAATTCATTTTAATTTTCCTTCAAAAAACACATAGCATATGTTGATATGGATTTTAAAGCCCATTTTGATCCAATAGGATCTTTAGAATAATATATAGCCTTCTGATTATGAAAGCAACTGACTGCTCATAGAAAAATGATATGCATCAGACTTCTAATCAGAGAAAGAAAAACGAAAACATGTCTTTCTTGTCTGAGACCACTAAATAACTTACAGGATGATGTGAAAAAAAGTTAGGCTGTAATTTTATTAAAACTAAATCCCTTAAAGTGATGAAAAAAATTAAACATTGAAGAATCAAATATCTACCAACTTAGCTAGTATTCCTGTCCAAATAAATGCTTTTCATTGCACTAAATATTAGAATTAGAAATTCACAACATGTTAAGGCATATTTTAATTAATATATTCCAGAATTGCACAGTTATACTGGTCAGTGTTCCTATATCCCCATTCCTACCCTCACCCCACCCATTTTCCCAAGGGATCCAAGTATTAAGTCATGGTTTTGGTAGCTACTGCAGATTTGAGCTGGCATATTGCAGTGTGTTCACTAGGTTTTTATGAGCATAAACATTAACATGTTACATAAAATGTACCATAATTTACTCCACACTCCAATCTAAGATGGTTTAATGTCTTGATAAAAGGTGAGATGACTTAAGTACATTTTACATTTTATGCATTTAGACCACCATATGCATAGATGTTCTAATGCTAAATTCTTGTCTTCAGTATCTCATAGTGCTGGATGCTCGGAAGTATGACAGAAACTTGTAACACAGACTAACCACAAAGTACCAGATGTTTCTTGCCATTTGTGATCTTGCAATAAAAATGCGCCAGATCAAGATCACAAGGACAGTATTGAAACCATAACGTATGTTCCTCAACCTGGAAAGTAAATCAAGAAACATGTCAGACAATATTTTCTGGAATAAATATTGTTGGGTGGCAGATAATTAATGTTCAGTCAAAGTTCAAATCCACATTAATTTGAAATGTATATAAAAATTAGCAGAAGTCAAACCTGGCTGTGCATATTCTGGACTGCAGTCTATCAAAAAAATACTACCTCTATGGACAATGAATAACACCAAGTTTTTAATAACAGTGTATTTGGGATGCAAATTTATTCATTCAATAAGTAGTAATAAGCATCTTTCTGTGTGCCCAGTACTATGCCAGGAAGCAAGTATACTGTAGGTAAAACAGACATATCCCTTACACGTCTAGAGATTCCTATCTAATTTAAAAGGTTTGTTCACTATATACATTATCCCACAGACAAAATAAACATTTTTTGACATCTCCAGTTGCTCACAAGCTGTCAGACAAGTGAACTTACACCTTGAGTTACAGCTGACAGTCACATGATCAGAGGCCACTGGACAAGAATTTATTCATGAACGAGACATGGCACTAGCTCTAGATAGGAGGCCCCTCCGATTCTCAAAGAGTAACATGCATGTTACCTTGCTCATGTTGCAAAACATTTTTGATGTTTTAATGGTGTTAGAAAGGAATACAAACCTTTAGATAAGCAATGTTACATACATTCCTTTAACTTCATCAGGCAGTGCAAAATAGGACTACAGTATAGGAATAATGGGTGCAGACAAAAGAGCTTTGAATTCTATGTCAAAAGATAATTGTTCTAGTTTGCTCTACCACTTAATACAACATGACCCAGGCAAACACAACTTCCCTAAACCTCAGTTTCTCATCTATACAACTAACTGCGCTGTGAAGCCTCTTAGAGTCTGGAGGCATGAGAAGAATAACATGAAAGTCTAGAAAACTGTTATAAAAATTGTATTAAATAAACTACAAATAAAAGAGATTACTATTAATGTTTTAATTAAACTCTGAATGATAAATTAATAGTGATTTTTCCTCTTCTATTTTGAAATGATTTTAAAAATCATTATGTATTACTTTTATGAAGAGACTAAGGGAATAATTATAACTCAGTTTTATAAACAAAAATATATTCCATGCGGAATCACGTATTGTTATATCTCTTTTCCTCTCTCAAAGATGCATTTGAGTAGGGTAAAAAAAAAATCTTTAAATAAACCTCCAGATTCAAATATATTTCTATTTTCTAATATCTTTATTTCCTCAGTAGCAATATAATGAAAGACGACAGTTATTTTTGAAACTAAATTCCACCTGGACATAGTGCTAAGAAACAATATAAACTGATGAAGATACCAAGTTTCAACAATATTAGGCTAAATCAAGGCTACCACAGTTTCAGTCCAAAAGTAAGCACTTTTCCTAAATACAATCCATGGGGATTGGTAGATGCCAGATCAATGTAAGAGGACTGTCTATTAACTGTAACTCAAGCAACTGGCAAAATCTCAAGCAACCAGCAAAAAAAATTATGCCAGTTGCATGAGTTCCAGTTAATGAAGAGTCTCTTGTGCAACAGATTATTAGCACTATCTTTCATTCTATATACCAACTTACCAAAACAAAAAACAAACAAAAAATCCCTGCAATATTTCATAAGACAGAGGAAACCAACCCCATGTAAAACTTACTTGTTCAGATGTTTTCTAGCTGCAGGGAGGCCAGACATTTCTTCATTCAAAACATATTTCTTAGTTCCCATGCAGTAGTTCTCTATGTACTCTGCCCAATGTAACTGCCGTACATCAATATTAAAAGTCTACATAAACAGAAACAATGACTAGTTACGTCCCTAATTTTTTTCATAACTAAGCAAAAATTCATATTTTTCTAAAAGCTAATTCCAAATTACATGATTACAAAATGTTTACAGTAATAACATTTAAAACATTACTGCTATTTACAAAAAAGTTCTTACTCCTATTCCATACTTTCCATTAAACACAAACATTTGAGAAGATAATATGAAAACTCATGTCAGCATTTAAAGCATATATGAAGTATGAAAAAAAGGAAGCCTTGGAGTTCCCTGATGGTGTAGTGGCTTAAGGCTTCGGCGTTGGCGCTGTCAGAGCTGCGGCCTGGGTTCGATTCCCAGTCAGGGAGCTACCCACATTATCAAAAAGCAAAAAAAAAAAAAAAGGAAACCTGCACCATCAAAAGAAAAAACAATTTCCCACTGTCTAAATAGATCTATGCATTCCTCACCACTTTATACATGTATTAATACATTTATTTTGAGTTTATATCTACAGTATCTCCTCTCTTCTTGAACATCCTGCATACCACAGAGATTAATTTTCCTAGAGAACACTATTGACATCAAGAGAAAAGAATATGTTATGAAAGCTGGCTTAGGAGTTTAAACAACAGTAACTAGGCCATCTGATTTAAAGGATAGATAAATTCTGGGGAAAAAAGCTTTATAAAAATGCTATTAATATTTCATGACAATCCTCCTTCTGGGGATCTACCCCAAAAACTTGAAAATTTTAGTCTACAAAGACTTATGTACCCCAATGTTCACTGCAGCGCTGTTCAGTGGCCAAACATGGAACCAACCAAAGTGTCCTGCAACAGATGACTGGATAAAGAAGCTGTGGTACATATACACAATGGAGTATTACTCAGCTATAAGAAAAGATGAAATACTGCCATTTATAACAAAATGGATGGACCTAGAGATCATCATGCTAAGTGAAATAAGCCAGACAGAAAAAACCAAAAACTACATGACTTCATGTGTAATATAAAATTGAAAGCAACAAAGAAAAAACAAACAAACGAAAAACCGATGAACACAATCAATAGTTTAAGGGTTATTTGGGGGCAAGTGTGGAAGACGAGGGAGGGGGAGTTAAATATATGGTGATGGAAAGAGAACCCACACTGGGTGGTGAACTTATAATGGAACAAGTTGACGATGCACTGTAAAACTGTACACCTGGAACCTATGTAATTCCTGCTAACCAATGTCACCCCAAAAAGTCGAATTAAAATAAATTCATGACAAAGTAACACGGCTATACGCTACTCAGTGCTCCCTACATATTTGGAGTGGTAAACAGATTATTCACTATATACCATCACTTATCTGAAAATAGCAAGTCCTAGACAAAAAAAAAAAAGGTACCAAAAATAAATCGTTAAGGTAATATACCACACTAAAATGGAGACTTGACTTAAGATAGAAGATATGAGAAGGTCATACATATATGTAGTTGGATTCCCACAGAAGAGTGAAAAAGAATAGAATAGAAGCAGTATCTGAGAAGTCAATGGCTAGAAATTTTCCAAAAATAATGAGAATAATCAAGCTGGAGATTCAAAACACACATACACTGTACACATACACTGTACACACACACACGCATATCCAGGAAATCAGAGTAAAGCTGTTAAAAGTCAAGGAGAAAATTTTTAAAGATATCACAAAAACACCATATAGATTACCTCCAAAGGAACAAATGACAGCTGACATCTCAAAAGAAGCAATAGGAAACAAAAGAAGATGTTTTCCAAGTGCTCAAAGCAAACTGCTGACATAGAATTCTATACCAGTATTAGTAGTATCTTTGAAAAATCAAGATGTTTTCAGAAGAACAAAAACTGAGGGGAGTTCCCTGATGGTGTAGTGGCTTAAGGCTTCGGCGCTGGCGCTCTCAGCGCTGCGGCCTGGGTTCGATTCCCGGTCAGGGAGCTA